>MU253827.1:0-78477 GCA_019669825.1 Calycina marina | reverse complement strand
GAGTTAGGAAGTCTGGCAGTGTACATAGCACTTGGCCACATAAGAACCGGGTTTGACGAAATCTACTATGCAACATATCTTGGAGTTCTTGGAAATACAAAAGCTGAATTGGCTTCATTCAGAGTTAGGAAGTCTGGCAGTGTACATAGCACTTGGCCACATAAGAACCGGGTTTGACGAAATCTACTATGCAACATATCTTGGAGTTCTTGGAAATCCTCGTTTTGTGCAACGCAAAGTGAACTGGTTGCTGTCGAAGACTTGATACGAATGCGAGCTTCTTATATAGTTTCTATCTGCGGTCAGAACCAGAGGTTTTGACGCTTGGATGCTCAAGCAGAGTTGAATATGTATTTCATTGCCGCCGAGTGCAGAACTGTGGAATCAGCCATGCCAGCCTGATTTATACTGTGATGTTACTGCAGCGGTTGATGTCGAAGGTGTCGTGTTGAGCAGGAAGGAGGCGATGTCAGCACGAACGAAACAGGAAGTGGGTCGGTACTGAGCATATAATTTAGGTTCTGCTGATCCTATACCTATACCATGCTTATTCATCAAGCTTGAACTTCGTTTCTCTCGCACCGCCGACTCCAACATCGATCTTGTAAATCGCACCTCCAAGCTTCCCATTCGCAGCCTCTTTCTCATCTCCATCCTTCGCCGTAGTGACCCATAGCTCCGTCCCAACGAACACAGGACACGTAATGCAATTCGTTGGATACGAGACCTCTCCAATGGTCTTGCCCTCGGGCGAAATCTTGACGACTTTCGCATCGCCATAGATTGCTGACCAGAGGTTGCCTTCGACATCAAGCTTGAAACCGTCCGGTTCGCCAGAGCCCGAGTAGGACCAGAAGACGCGCTCGTTGGAGAGGGACCCGGATTCGGGAGCATAGTCAAATGCCAGAATCTGTCTGGCTGTGGAATGCGTGAGATACATGGTTTTTTGGTCCCGGGACCAGCCTATGCTGTTTGGGATCTTGAGATTGTGATAAAGTGCGTGGCGACTCACGTCGCTGTTGAAACGGTAGAGTATTCCTGTGATCTATTAGCATCTTGCACGAAGTTTCAACGGGATAGAATGGCGAATTCTCGGCATCTAAAGACACTCAACTATGCAGAAGAATCTCGAGGTACTCGTCGAGGAGCCCACTTGCCTTCATCTTCCATGGGATCGACGTGAAAATCATTCATAGTAGCCACCCAGAATCTTCCTTGAGGATCAACAGCTCCATCGTTACTCCTCATTCTATCATCTCTCTCCTCGTCCTCTGTATCATAAAACCTCGTCAGAGGCGTTAGTTTCCCAGTCTCCCTCTCCAAGATGAAAATCCCCGTCTTTCCCCCCACCAAAATCCGTTTGCTCGGATCGACACCCTCGATATCAGCAGTGACTCCTACTGGCTGATCAAATTGCAAAGTTCTCAGACTCCGTAGCCCTTCAGCGACTCCTACGGTATGCAGACGCTTTTCGATGATGTCCACAAAGCGTAGTGTGTTGGTGGCCGGCTCTAAGTATGGCCCTTCGCCAAGGGAGCAGTGGATGTTCATCCATGGCTCCTTTACCTCCCAACGCTGGATCTCGGACATTTTGAAAGATGGCTTGCGTGGTGAAAAGATAAATGCACAGGACGTGAAAATGGAGATGCCGTTTCCCACGCTGGAGTGAAGATGCTAAGGTATGTAGAGATTTTGATAGTGGGGTCCACACTCTGAAAACCAAATGCCAGACCTCGAGCCTCTCTCACCTCAATTCCCTCAGCGCCATGTGTGAATCGAGAAAGGACTTGGGAGAGTGCCGAGAAGACCTTATGTTGTTATAGGGGCTCAAGCCAAGATCACTATCCAGAACAGGTACTGAACTGCGGCTCTGTTGGAACATCACTTCATATATCACTCTGATTTTGGTTCACGAGCAGGGTCATTGATCGGGCCGCCTCTACGCTCCAGCATCACTCCTCAGATGCGTTACATCTATGCGAACAGTCTTCGATTTGTCTTTTGTTGCATTTCATTATATGTGTGCTCTTTAAGGAGTGGTTTTCTGGGGGTGCTTGTGCGAGTCTGTTGGCACGGAGTCCATTTTTCCTGTGGTTAATTGCGATTGGATGTGCAAGCAATATGCGGGAAATCGATGAATCTGCAGACGGCTTTGGGCGCGGAGACCTTGCTTCCTGTCGAGTCTAGTCGGCCAAGATTTCGTCTGTTGGCGCGGACCAGTATTTACTCTGCCAATGATGCTCGTGTTCATTTGGGTTCTGTTGTACAGATATGATTCTGGTTCTTCCCGTCTGCCAGACGACGATATTTCTCATCTGCGACCTTCGCTACCGAGGAAGAGGTAATAAGTGTACTGAAAGACACGGCTTTGGCCAGAGACAAAAGGTCATAGATTGAACCATTGTCGAGAGCAGACGGGAATCAACATCGACAGCACGCCTGCACGACGCCGTCGCGCGGGAAGTTTACAACTAATCGCATAGATGTCTGATCTGGTTGATTGAGCACAGGGGCTTGTGACTACCTCACTATCTTTCGTCCGTCGAGGTGATTACGCACCACGCTTGGCCAGCTCCTACAACATAACTCTGAACATGTACTTCTCTTTTGAGTACCTAGCATCACGGTTGCAAGTGGTGAAATCTGATAGCCCAAGTTCAACCCTTGAAAAGTCTCATATGCAGATATGTGCCGTTCTCGTTCTCTGAACCACAGCTGCGCAATGTTGCTTATGATATCTCATCGCATCAAGTTGACCGCTCTCCCCTGAAATACCGCAAGTCCTGTTACACCGTATTTGAAAGTCTTTCTTGATGGCTTGCTCAGAATCGGTTTTCTGGGAGCGGCACTTGTAATTCGTGGTATGCATGATCGCCACCTGCCTAAGCGCGTCCTCCATCACAAAAAGAACGTGCATGCACGACGCCAACCAGAGATCACACCCCAAAGCTGCCGTCGGTCTGCCGGTCACCGCCCTTCAAATGCAACGCAACGCAACGCGAGGCAACGCGCAACGCAACGGCTTTTGTGGAACATGCTCCACTGGTCAAGGGGGTAGTAAATGGCACGTGACGTCGACACGCCTTTCCGCCTTTCCTTCCAAGCGTTTGCAAGGTACTTACTGCGACAACAACATGGATAAGCGCGAAACTCAATGACAATTACCTAGGTAGATACAGGACTTTGAGGCGGTGAGTAATCCCCGCAAATATCGACGGTTCGAAACAACTTGGACGGGACTGAAAATCCCGATGTCATTTCTACGCCCTGTTGGACTAAGGAAGTAAGGAGTGAAGAAACTTTCCGGTTGGTCCGTATGGCTGCTCTGCTAGGTTACCAATCCTTCATATAAACAGGCATGCCATCAAACACTGCTGACGCAGCTGACGCTGCGCCGTTGGCAAACTGTCTTTACAGCTGACTCAAACTCAGATCTTGCTTGCATTGAAAGGAGAACAGGCAGTTGGCGAGCCATTCTTCCCGGCCATGCCATTATATGCAGCGGCAGACGGTCGCTGATTATCGATCAGTCTCAACGTCTGACAGCTTTCTTTCCTCGGTCTCAATTTGTTGGGCAGGTAGAGAGGTGGACCAAGACGGCGGGTCAAGCACATGACTGACATTCTATGCATGTCCGTTGGCGTAGATACGCTCTCGCCGTGGGGCCGCATATGCATCCATATCGCACCATTACTCCCCTTGTTCCCTCGCTCCTCAATTCGAGGTGTCACCTCTCCAAGTTTCACGCCTATCATGACGGGAAATGAGTCAAGACGGGAATTCCCTCACGGTAACTAATGGGTACTGGCCATTTACGAGTATACGGGCTGTCATGTGTCGAACGACAAGGCTTGCCTAACGCTTCATAAATTACGGTATGTAATGTTACGGCTATGAGGAAGCTGCTGGATCCGTTCACAAACACCGCATATAGCAAAGTAAATACTGCTATGCTCGTTGAGATCACATCTCTACTCCATATGATAACATTCCTCGCTATCTGATAGGTTACCAACCGTGCTGCTCACGTAACAGCTCTTGCTTGCGCACTCGTACACAACGTGGCGTGAGAGTACAGTAGCTTGGGATTTTGGTGGGTTGCGGGGACTGTTGATGTGCGGCGAACAGGAGAGTTGTCGGAATCTGAGCGCGTGTAGATCTCTGAGCTAGGGGCAACGGGACATGGAGAGACATGCTGGTGCACCATTATTTAGATCGACCAAAGTCTCGTTCTTGTGAGCCTCGTGTGTGGCATCGCACAACGAGTTTGTTAACCATCTGCCATGGCATGGCACGACAGCAACACTCGCCCAGCGCCGGTTCCAGAAAGAAGACCGCCAGGGCTTGAACACACGACGAATCACAAGCCGGAGTCTTCGAAATAGCTGAATGGGGACAATCTTGATAATCCTGAAATTGCGGGATTAAGAATCCGAAACTTCGCCGCCTCATCTTAATCCTTCTTTAAAGCACGACAAGCTGCTGACTCAAATTCGACCTGACAATTTCAGCCTGACCGAGACACACTAATTTGCCAGCAGTTAGGTAGGTATGGATGCCTTTCGGTCGGGCAGCTATGACGGCAATGATACGCATTTTGCTTTTCCGCTATTCAAATAGATTGGTGGAACATGTGCGGGATGCGAACGCAGACTCTTTCCAAGACGGCTAAATCCCAATTGGTAGTTTTGTTTGTTGGCTGCAGACGTACAGCACGTTATTATGCGCTGCACCTGCTCTTGCGTGATGCCATCAGTCAGCATGTAGCGCTTGGTTGCGTGTGCTGCACCTCTTGATTGTCCCGTGGTTCCTTGAGTTTTGTGAAGGTGGTGTCGCCGCCAATCTGGTCGCGATGAAGAGCAATGAAGCTTTACTACGATTGGTCGCTATGAATGTGATGAATTGTTGCTGGATAGGATCCGGAGTCTTCCAAGGAATAAAATCTCACAGTATCAAAGCGCAAGTGGATTTCTGCACCTCATCTTGCTGCCGCTTGTTCACCGTTCCTTTGGGAGCTGCTATAGCAGGCCTTGGCAGGATGTGATAATATAACCGGATAACAGAACTGACTGGGTCTGAAATTGCGCTTTTTTTGGGAGCCACCTTGAGTGCTTCATGAATCGCACTGATCTCGCAGGATTCGTTGAGCTTACTTGTTCTTTTTTCTGGGAAAAGCTTGCTTCCAAGCCTGGAAACCCTGGCAACGTGCACCACTGCCATCAACCACAAGGGAAGAAACGTCAGAGCCAGAATTGGTTCGCACACAACAAGTCCATGGGGGTTGTTACCCGGGCGGCTTTCTCATGGACTTCTAGGATCAGGTTTCGACAAACCCTGCTTGGTTAAGCCGCTGGTAATGCTAGTTTGACCAGGATTCTCTGACACCATCCATGACAGTAGAAAGGAACATTTGCTAGGCAATACTGATCCACAATTATTGTGCATTGAATTCTCCTGTTCGATATTTGGCTTCCGCTTGATGTAGGTTGAGGTCCTTCTGGGAGATTCTGGTTAAATGAGTCGAAATTGGGCGGTGTGAAAAACACCAGCAACAACACGTCAACAGCCTCTCCGTAGTTGGAATACTGCTCCCAATAGATGGGTAGAAAGAGCGTCTAAGGACGTCCCGGTCAAGTTTAAGCTCCGGGACTAACTCTGAGCTTATAGTTAAGCCCCATCTCATCTTACAAACCTCATCGACATGGTCCGATGCTAAACATATCCAATGAAAGCCCCTTAGTAGTCTACGACCGTTGGGATGGGACCATACGATTATGGTGCATCGGTCCTGCTCATTTGCCAAACTTGTTCGGCTACAAAGTGCACGAATATCTTGCTAAAGCCTATACACCCGAAGGCTCATGGTACTCCTAAAGCTGTAGCATGTCAGTTTGATATGCACACATTCGACTTGACACTGAAGATCTTTGCTAACTAGCCTCGATTCTCAACTGCTTACTGCTATCAAAGTCTCGAGAATGGTGGCAGATGGAATCAATGCCGGAATTTTTGACCATATATTGGTCCTGAGCTCGGCTATGCTGCAGAGTGATAGACAGAAATGTTACCCAGTTCAGTGCGTAGCGTATAAATGCTTACAGTAGAGGTATACGGGATGCACTAGGGCACACCAGCTCACATGGCTTCCCGCCTTCCGCGCGAGCTCCCAGCATCGTCTCGGGGAACGGCAGGTCATCGATGCTTTATTTGCAAGTCAAGCGGAGGCCCTCGTGGGAACCTAGTAACAAAGGTCCATAGCCAGCGGGAGCTCCAGTAGTAAACCGCTCTGTCAATTTGGCCACTACTGCAAAACAGCCCTGTAGCGTTTTCGATCACCCCAGCTAGAAGCTTTAAGATCATGGAACGGGGAACGCCCAGCTTCAAACTCCAGTGGGTGCCAGTTAATATTGCGTGGGACACCCAGCGGGTCATTTGTTGTGAAGGTGCAAAAGGTTGGGGGTCCCCCAGGGCTTTAGTATTATTTCATATAGTTGGAAACACCTACTCAGACATCGACATCGATCATTCTCAGCAGTTTCTTACTGTTTGGAGGTAGCTCAACCACGCAGTTTGAAGGCTTCACCAGCTTCCTCTCACACGACTAAGCGCGAGATTCAACCTAACTTTCCAGCTACCGGCGCTACAGCGTTCTCCGTAGTTGCGGGCTTTGACTATACTCCCCAGGGCACCAGACATCTAGGAGTATTGCCATCACCGTATGTTCTCATTTGTTCTGTTCCGGTCAAGGCTGGGTTTGTGCATTCCGAGCACAATCCTCATGGCAGCACTGATCTGATCTAACGTTGATCAGCTGTTCAATTTCATTACCAACAGCTGTCTGGTTTTCGATGCACCCACCTCAAAACAGCAGCAATCGCACGCCTCCACCCCAAACAACCCTGTTACAAACAACACATCGTACAGGAAGCACCCTAGAATACCTTATTGATCTCACCTGGCACTGGAGCATGATCTGCAACTAAGTCTGAGCCCATCTGCATTCAAATCAATCATAATTGAAGCAGCCAATACAAAGTTGTGTTGCTTGAAGCAGATTCGAGACGCTTTGTCGGTACCAGAACCAACAGTATTCGATCTGGCGGTGCAAGTCCCTTGTTATCAGTCCTTGCGCGACATTCCAAGCTATCATCTGTATAAGGAGCAACTGCAGTCATTGAAGTCTGCAGACTATTCAGAAGAACATTCGGCAGAGATACTTGAGAAGCAACTAGCTAAATTCGTTCATAAACTCCAGAATTTTCAACAGCAAAGCAGGAAAGCGGCTGAGGACAGTCAATGTCCCGGTCCTCGGGGCCATCTAGGGATAGGAGGGGACCAGGACTCGATGTCGCAGCGATCCTCTGCGTCTCGGCCTGCGTCTCAATCATCTCCGGAAGGACAAAGGATAACACTTCCTCCCCTTCAACCAAGAGATGACCACTCACACGTGGAACAACGTGATAAAGGGGCAGAGCAGGAACAACGCGAAAGCAAGAGGTATACCGCGTTACAGGCATCGTCGCAACATGGCCGTGTGTTCCAGTCAGGAGCCCCTCAGGAGCCTTGGCGATCAGCTCCATCAACTAGAGACTTAGGGGTCCAATCAATACTCAACCCAATGGAACCGGAAAGAACGCAGATATTCCATCTGTCTGCTCGACGGAGAGACACCTCAGATTTAACACAATCTACACCAGGAGCACATCCGTATCTTGCGCCTAGTCCATCGACTAGCACTACAAATACGTTCCCTGGCCAGTCTGGGTCTTCCAATACATCACCGATACAGGAGACAAACAGAACTTCTCTTCCTACCGGCCGAGGATCTCCTCCCCGACATGTTATGACGCCGAAGGGTCTCCGCACGACAAGCTTACGAGGACCAAGTCAAGGAACAATCAATGCACAGCGCACGCAATTTGTACCAGACCGAAGTCGCAGATACACTAGTGGTCTTAGTCAATATGGACCGTCAGCTGCACATCCTTTGGCAACACCGCCGGAGAGACCCCCACAGTCCCAATATGGCTTCCCCCCAACAGAACCATCACTCTCCCAAGAACGTCAGATCAGCGCTGGTGGTATGCAAGCTCCAAGCAGAGCATCACCCTCACGAAGTACTAGCCCGAGCTTGTCAACTGCCTCCGTCGGTGTCTCATCTAGTCAAGCATCACCAGCATCCTTCCTTTACAAAGGAGGACCAACGTCTAATAGTGGATCTTACTTTCCTGGCTCCAACTTTGCCTCATCGATACACCAGTCACAAGGAGGAGGGGGTGTACAATTCCAGGCACCAACAGCTTCGGTCACAGAAGGTCCGTACAGTGCTGCTCCTCCTCCCAGTGCATTCATTGGCACCAGCGCGACCAGCTCGCGTCAGGGCTCAGATCCGACTCAATTCTTAGCTTTTCCCACCTCTGAAGGGCATAGTTTTTACGTGCCTGTCGATGTGCATCAAGCATCCAAGTTAGCTGACGAGAAGCGTGCGCGCAACGCAGGGGCATCAGCGCGGTTTCGTCAGAGACGTAAGGAAAAGGAAAAGGAGGCAAGCTCAACAATAGAGAAGATGCAGCAAACAACTAGAGAGCAGGAACGAAGGATGAGAGAAATGGAGTCGGAGCGTGACTTTTACCGCGGCGAAAGGGATCGTCTGCGCGATGTGCTCTACCGTACACCTGGCATGCGAGATTTTGCCATACAAGGCCCTCCGAGCCCACGGCAAAGTAGATCGACGACCTTTCCTGGACAAATTGGACAAACAGCTCCACCTATGAGCTATCAGAGCGACACTAGTGCAAATGAGAGAGCTGCTAGGAGAAGGAGAACTGATCCGTCCGGGAAATATGTCCCTGTCCCTTACTCTCACCCACCAACTCCGCATGCCACCTATCCTCCCGGGCCAGGCTCAACAAATCTTCCTCCATTAAGAATGATGGATTCCACTGTCACCTTGCCATCTCCAACAGGCGGCCCGCCACCAGCTTTCGATCCTTCATCGCGACCAAACGAGAGACCATGGCCTGCAGACGGACCGCCACGACGGTAATCGCCACCACGAAACGCGTTGCGATGTGAGCATCGTCAATAACACTACCCATCTATCTGCACACAGCATCCGTCGATACTGGGCTGTATGTGTTCGCATATTTCATACCTCCTCGTCATGTGTTCATATAACCACCGGAATTTCTCTCAGAGTTCCAGCATCATAGACCAACAGCAACTGGGCAACCGCATCATCAAATCCCCATCGTCCACGCATAAAAGCGTCGAATCCCTACTAAACAACCTCTCTAGTACATGCGCGATACAACTTTCCTTCGCCTCTCTTATATCTGACTAGCTAGCGTTTTTTGTTTTTGTTTTTTGCCATCTTGGGCGGCGTGGACTGGGCATGGGTCGAGTTTTTGTACTCTGGGATTAGCGAGTAGGATATACCACGAAGAAAGCACATTGGGAGCGAACACCACAAATACATAATATTTTTTGGGGGTGTGGCATAGGACCATACACGAGATAGCAGAATGTAATCAAGAGAAACTGCACTGTCGGGGCGTTCTTATGTTCGGAACGATCCTCGGAACTGGTGGTCCTGAAGGCACTGGCAGGAGCTATTGCACTTAACATTGTCCGCGAATCGAGTTAGATTAGCTTGGAAGTAATTCCAAGAAACGGTTGGTCCACTGGGGGTTTCTGTACCATTTGCAACATTCTGAGACAAGGCAGTGAGGCGAGACCGTTGGATTAAAGACGGTCGAGTAGAGGCCGCAGATGTTGGCGATCATGTGAGCTTGGCTACTTTCCGGATGTGAGATAACTCGCAGGTGGCAATTACAACGATCGACATACCATAAGCCGAGTGGCGGTATTGTTGCTGAAACCTATCTGCATTCTGAATTGCTTCGGTGCTGTGATCTGTTGTGGAGTTCATGCCATGTAACATATGTGAGACCTTATGACGTGCAGGGCTCGGCTTTTTGACATGCAGAACGTTTTCAAGAGTTAGTCGGAAAGGAATCTATGCAACGAGTTTCATTTGCAAACACAATGGAGCGTTTCTCGTTGCAAACCCCAGTCTTCGTTCTCCATCTCATCAGGGGGGCTCGCTTAACACTTGCCGAATCCGGACATTAGTGGAAACAGGTTTGCGGACGATAAGTAGATCGAGAATCTTCTATAATTTCTCGCTCATCCCTCGCCGATACAGGGATTCAAAGATACTGGGAAAAGCTAGTAGGAGCATATTGATCACGGCACTGCCTGCTACGAGAATCCGTGGGTGGTTTCCTAGCCTAGAGCTAGCTTATATGCTCCGTAGATCGGCGTGTCACCTCTAGTTATTACACAAACACCCAGATTGCCACTGAATAGAGTCTACTGGCTGGGATATGGTCTGGTTCCATCAGTGGTATAGTGCTATTTTCTGATCAACACACGCGACTTGACACAGACAGTGTCACCAAGGCTCGTACTCCGCCAGACGCCAAGGATGCTCAGATCTCCACATTCATTGAAAATTGTTCCATCACGAGTCCCGGGGCATTATCTTTCCAACCCGAAATGTTGATATCCAGAGGGGGCAATCTCATTGGCTGTGCCTGCACAGTGCAGCGCTTCAAAATCGTCTGGAAACGACAACGTCTACCGACAAGACAGACTCATAAGGACGAAGGCATGGAGGCCGGTTTGGGTTACATTAAGCGACCCCGAAACTTTTCTGCATACGAGTATACCTCCTGACCAACGACTAGATCATCCCGACTTCTCCGCTTTCGTTTGGAGCTTGACAAAACGCTAGACTGTATCTCGGAGCCCTTTGAGCTCAGTAGCAACCCGCAAATGGAGGCTCTATCGCACAGTACAGAACATTTTCTTAACTGCAGCAACTTTCCTCTGCATGTAATCACTATCGGTAACTGGTATGGGTGACTTAATTCACCGTGTCACTGCAACAGACTGATGCGAACATCCAGCTTGGGACGACCCGATTTATCATGACCTATGTCCAGATCATTTAACTTACAGTATACGCACTCGTGGCAAAAGCATCTCACTCAAAGCCAGACAAAGGCTTGTCTTCCGGACTGTGGGCAGATGTCGTATGTGCCGACCAGTCCAATGCTGAAGAAAGCTGAGCACATTTCTCTATCATGGGCGATATCTACAAGGCCTCTCAGTGTATCAAGATCTGGCTGGGTTTCAATTCAACGAGTGCTCAATAGGCTGTCATGTCAAAGCAAGACAAGAGTTCAAGATGTGTAGGATTAGACTACAAGAGGTTCTCAAGGAGAGAACGGTTGTCGAAGAGAACGGTTGTCGAAGAGAACGAGATATCATATACAGAGTATCCAACATGTCTGTCGTATCCACATGATCGGCCAGCCATACTAAAAGATCTTGAATCAGGAAGAACGCACTGTACAGTGTAGAAGATTTCCAAGCAAGCTAACCAAGTGTCAGCGTGCATGATTTCTGGAGGTTTAATGTGTGTGCATCATAGCAGTTTGCAACTGCAAATTTTGGCCCCAGAGCTTCCTCAACGAGACAGTGACGAATACCAAAGCCAGAAACTTCACCAGCATGACCGATACCAATTATTTTATCACGCTCTTGCTGGTTCATGATGATTAAATCCTGTCGTTGCAAACCAAAGCGCCATCGACCCGAAAAGTGATCAGTGTACCTCTTCCCACGAAAGTACCGAAAAAACGCCCGGAATATATTGAGTGTGCCGGAGACGTGGATTTGAAGCTCTTTCAGGGTATCCTCTGAAGGATAGCATCTGGTAGCATCTTGTCTCACCATTCTTCTCTTGCTACATCCAAGACTGTACGGTACCGTTTTTCATACCATATAATCCGGTCCAGTAGTCACGGTCAAGGGTCAATCTCTCAGAGCATCCAGCACATTCGAAAACCACTTCAAGGTCTCATCCTGAAGAGTTATACCGCTAAATTTAAGAGGGATTCGCCTTACGAATGTGCCAGAGAGTTTGAGACAATGTGGGACGGTATTCACATAATACCTAGTTTACGCACCGTTTGGTTCGAAATTCTTTTCATCTTTCCATCCTGGGGAAATCGAGATCGATATGACTCTTATCTTTAATATGGCACCCAATTCTACCTGTAACTTGTACCAGCATATCAATAATTGCATAGCCGAATCCACTGAACCTCTCCGCTCATATGATCCAGTAAAGAAGTCGCAAAAGTGGTTTCAACGGGCTAGAGTTATCGTCAAAGTATCCAAGAAGAGGAAGTAAATCGTAGGTTCCATACCGGTGCTGTCAACAGACCTAAGTGTACTATGTGATAATACTGTACAAAATATAAAGTGGTAATGTAACTTGTGTTGCAGCATCGCCAACTCAGTTGGGAAGAGACGCTGTTGACGCGGTGTTCGCGGCTGTGGAAAAGGATGACTGACAGTTCAGGAAAGAGGATGAGGGTGTACGAGTTGAGTGCAGAACTTTATGAGACGTGGTTGGCCAGCATTGTTAAATACAAGGACGGCGTTCATCATGATGGCCAAGCCGTTGGGATAACTTCGACAGAGAAGGGGAGTACTTTAAACAGCTCAATGGCTTCGTCAAAGTTGTGACTTGTGCTGTTGCTCTTTCGCTCTCGGTAAATCTGAAAGTGAGGGAAGTGAGGTAAATAAGGCTGGTGAGGTAGGTGAAGTATGGAAGATAGATCAGGTAAAATGAGTTAGGTCAATGTACCTTACCAGTGAGTGAGAGACATACCACACCAAATGCACCGGTCTATTCCCTTTAAACTACAATACCTCAACAGCATATTAGATTAATGATCGACAAACTATTATAATTGAAACTACCCATTAAATTACACGTTTAAGCTGTATTTTCAGTCGACCTACACATACTACGCATCCATAAAGGCTGTGCGGACTTAGTAGAACTAGTCTGCTCGACTATAACGACATCCTCTTCTACTCTTTCTGCTTGCTCTTCTTGAGCCTGTTGTACCTCCGCGGCACTTCTACCTCTTTTTCACTTACGTACGACTTTCTATTCTGCTCTTTCTTGACTGTCCTTACGTTTGCCGCCCGTAGTTTCCTTACTTCACCCGCAAGAAGTAGCTTCTCATTCATTGCTAACGCACACCCCTTTATGATTTGATCTATTGCTCTAACGGTTGGACTTAGAGGGCTTTGCGTACGGTATCGAATCAAGTCTTAGCAGTCTTTGTCTGCTCTTCCAGTTCAATAACATTACGAGGTGTTTCGGACGTCCAGGTCGTAGTCACAGTTGTAGTTGTGGTAGTGGTAGTAGTAGCACACGGCGGAGAAGGTGTACGGAGCTGAGTATGCGATTGGCTTAAAACCACGTCTAAACTAAAGGTCACAAGCCCAGTAGTTCTGAATCCACTTCGAATAGTATTCGGACGGTATGTTTGATTGCGGGTTTGCTTAAAGAGTTCGAGAAAATCGTCCTTGTCGATACGGTTGATTTCGACTGGAATGCAGAGGAATACAGAGTACAATAATAGAGTTTTAAGAACAGTATTGGTCGAAACCGGCTGTAACGTGGCTTTCGTGTCCGTCGAGTATTAAAAGTCGATATTTTCCAACTCTACGGTCTTGCGTATATGGTCCAAATAGCTTCTTTAACCAAATAGGACCTATTTCGTCTGTAGTCCATTCATTATCACCAACGCCGATCATCCAATTAGACGGTAAGCTTGTATACCAGCTCTCCTGTAGCATACGGCCCTTGAAAATAATCAATGGCGGAAGTGGATAGCCAGTAGCTTGTACTGACTCAATAACAGTGACCCATTCACGATTTCCGGGCTGTATTGAGACTACAAGCCTTTTCAAGCAGCTGTAACGACTTTACTGGTAGGAATATCTCCCATCCGAAACCCAGTCTCGTCAAATTCATAAATCTCCACGTCTGTAATCTCATACTTTGCGACCGTATTCTGTAGAAGCCGAGCTGAGGATACGTTGAATAAAGCGGTAGACCCAATGGACTCCCAGCTTTGGAACCGTGTCGGACGTGTTTTGGACGCGTTCTTTCAAGAGCAACTCCCCCATTTCGTGTACTAAGGCTTATGTAGGGGGTATTCTACGTGTGTCCATAGACAGAATCGATTAAACGAGTAAGTTTCTTCGGTTTGGGTAAGCTTGAGGTTTGGGGATATTGACATAGAGCGCGACGGGGTCCCTTTGCTCCCACGGCTTAGTGTTGCATGCGAGACTTCGTACATACGCGCAGCGGCCCGTAAACTCGAGAATTGGCGTCTTTCGAATGTCTGTAAGGCAAGCGCAGTTCGAACTTCAATTCGAGTCCTATCGAGTGTTGGTCATTGAGGTGTTGTAGTTTGAAGGGTATGGACCGGTGCACTTGGTGGGGGGCTGTCTCACTCACTGGCAAGGTACGTTTAGCGAAGTAAGAGGTAATTAAGTCAATAAGTGAGTGTTAGGTAAAGTTAGACGCAAACATCATTTAGACAGAACAGAGCCAGCGCTTCTCAGACTACGACGAACCTAACAATCGAGCTGAAGGTGGGCTTGAAGACTTTCATGGAAATAAACTAGATAATCCCACAAAGGGAGAAGCAGTGATGTTTGAGGTTGAGACCGGAACTGGTGTTCAGCCGACAGGGCTTTTGCCCTTAGAAGTGATGCATCGGAGGAGATTGCCAAATTTGCCCAGAGGATCGTCAATCAAAGTGCAGGCGTTGCGCAGGATCCGTGCGCTCACTGACTTGCCAAATGAAGGAGACAAAACACAAGTGTCCTCGATCCGGATGTAGCGACAAGTAGCAAATCCGATGCAATGTCCCTTTGGCACATGGCCCTCGTGAAGTTTGCGTAACTCTGCTGGTAAGGCCGTCCATTGGGAAAATGACTAGTCGAGCATTTTGCAGTTTTCTGGATGTATAAAGCTGCCATGTCGATAATCACGCCGATGCCAGCCGCTGGGTGATAATCTTAACACCAAACATTGCAGTCTTCATCTTCGTTTTCTCCATACGGATTGTTGCGCAGCAGAACAAGATCTCGCACAGTGCAATTCCGAGAGACTGAACGCACCAAGATAGCCTATCGTTGGTCCTGGTACTTTTCCATATGAAAATATCAGGTCGACAGCAGACGTCCAAGCCGGCGGACTCAGCTAGTTTGCTACTTCAAGCTCTTTTAGAGAATATGCTACCATACAGAAATCTCTAGAGACAAGAAGATCCTATAGCATAGCGATTAGGCGAGCCGCGCTAAGATATGTATAGTGGTATCGTACCATAGGTAGAGAAAGCAGGAGAGCAGGGACCGGGGCCCTTCCAGCGCGAGCATTCTTCCTAATCTATGCTTGTTTTCTCCGAGTCCCTTCAACAGCTTGATACGATAAGAAGTCTTACTACTGTAGATGTTGAAATACATGGTGACTGTAGGCAGTTCGAGTATTATCTTGCCCGGTACCTAACTAGCGCTACACTGGCGGCACGCTAGTGAGAAGAGGGCGTAAGGCCATCTCGTACCGAACTAACCCATCTCTTATAACTATTAATCCAGCCGCTTGTGCCCGGGCTAGGGCAACTGGCTAAGGAGGAGAGACTACAGTCTCATTGTCTCGGGCTCTCTGACACTATGAAAACAGTAATCTTGGTGAGACTAAAGCGCAAACAGTAGTAGCGACGACGACGCTGCACGACGTCTTCATGTCTACCACATATCCTAGATTAACCGTCGTGATATCAGAACCTCTCTGGTAAACAAGGGCTCGTTCAACATTCTAGATTGCATCGTGCTAGTAAGAACCATTTAGTTGCAGATGGAACGTTGCGTCAACTAGGCTCTAACAATACTTCACACGGCTTTGCGCGGACGAGCTTAACTATGTTTGGCCTACTCTCTCATAATGTTGGGCAGAATCTAAGGCGAACTGGAAACGAAATATCAACAGTAGCCAAAGTTAGGTCGCAAGTTCGACCCAATCCGGCATGCCTGAAGCTCGAGAGCGACTACGGTGTAAACCTGATCCAGTTGTAGGGCGAGATCACGAGAGCTGGCTGTACAGTGATTGTTCGGGAGCTGCTGTGTAATCTGTGTAACGTCACGGAACTGTACCAACCGCACCCGTCAGTCTTCGATAATCCAACGCGCCTCACTTTTAGCCAACCCGAAAACATGAGATTTATGGTGCTGCCGGAAGCCAGCCGAGTTGGCCTTGCCTGATGTATGATCCGCTGGCATATGACAACCATAAAACTGCTTGTGGCGAGGCTTCCATGGGTTCGTTAAAATACCCAGTGTAAAGGGAGTGTCAATCGCTGCTCTGGTAATACAAGGACCCGACAGCGCAAACAGTGTAGTTCGAGCTTAGACACTGTGGTGATACAATGAGTGGATCGGCTCTGTCTAAGTCGCCCGCGGAGGCGATCCTCCGGGGTACGCCCTCATCTTCACGTTCGAGGAGTCACGCTCATATACCGAACGTGCGAGAAATTCCGATAATGTGACCTCACCGCTATTTGAAGCTATCATGAGAGGAGGGCGAGGGAAGTCATGTTCATGGTTGCCCCATTGATGTTTGTGGAACCACGTAGGTATAAGAGTCCACCCATGAACCTCTTTAGAAGCCTCATGGGCTTGATCCATGAGTCATTCCCATATCTGTCGATACTGATTTTGAGCAATTGATTGCTCGCATCCTACTTTGAAACCGCAGCGGACTTCAGCTTTGCATAGTACACTGACTTTATTGTTGCTTGACATCATTATATATAGCCATCATTGCATATCGTGAGCTTGACCTGAACATAACTGACGGCTATTGATAAGTCTTGCTCTTGTCTGCCGTTGTCGAGTCCATACCTAACAAGAGCACAACTTCATCAGCTCGACATCCAAGATGGCGAACTCCCCCACCACAAAACTTCCCAAGAACGACGAGAAATCATCACTCCCCATTCGCACCTCCACCAAGAAGTCCAATCCCCACAAGAAGAAATCGCACTCCTCCAAGAAAGCCCACGGGGGATCACTTACCGAAGACACCTCTCCCAACAAAAACTCCAGCCACTCCCATGGCCAAGACTCGCACGCGCAGGAGTACTCATACGACCATTCTCTCGAGACGCAAGAGCCAGTGGAGCGCTACATGCAAGAGCCGCGAGAATACCAGTCCTGGACGACTGAGGTGTATGATGCCTATCAGCAATCTGGTCAGGAGCTGCATCAGGGGGAGCTGGAGAGTGTATTAGGGTGGGAGTACTAGTGCGTCATCATATTTGAAGTGCTGTTGAATATGTCGGCTTGACTAGGCTGGGCTGGGCTGGGGGAACTGGCTAGGTCGCAATGGTTTTAGCCTCGGCTTCAGATGTCTTCAAGTGTCAGAGATGTTGAGTTTCATGTGCATAAAACTGGCTGGGGACGTCGCGTGAGCATATTGGGGCGATGTGTATTTCTTTTTCCCGGTACCTGAAGGAGTTTTGTTGGTGTTGAAGGGGCAGGCGCTGTGAGGATGATGTGGTATTGAGGTAATGCTCTGAGTTAATGTCAGCCGTTGCTGTAAACTTGTGTTTGAATGGGAGGTATCATGAGGGGAAATGTGTCTCCAAACAACTTCTTTGCATCGTCGATGTTATACATGTATCTACAGATCTACTGCACACTATGTTACAATTTAGTCGTACATTCTAGCCGCAGCATCTATCGTGATTGCTGAAGGGAGTTTATGGCATTAGCTGGCTCCCAGATGTCCAATTCCGCAGTGTGTATCCATACATCTCGGTATTCATAATTGAGTGCTGGAATTCTCCTTATCGCCAGTCAAACCTAGATGATACTGCTCCAATTGCTCAGCTGTCACCTTGCTAGGTGACTTTACCATCAGATCTCGTCCATTCTTGTCTTTCGGGAACGCAATAACATCTCTAACACTCTCTCGTCCTTGCATCATAGCAACTAGACGATCAAAACCTATTGCTAGACCCGCATGAGGAGGACATGCCGAACGGAGGGCTTCCAGTAGATGTGAGAAGCTCTCCATTCGCTCGGCGTCGATTTTTATGACATTTTCGAGTATGAACTTCTGCATCTCTGCATGGTGTATACGTCGACTTCCACCACCGAGTTCAACACCGTTCAATACCAGGTCATAGTGATCAGCTATGACTTTCAGTGGGTCGATCAACAGCATGTCAACATCGTCTGCTGTTTTTGGTGCTGTAAAAGGATGATGTGTTGCTGAAAACCCCGCTTCTCCTTGCCCGGGCTCTGTGGAATTGTCGAGAGTGAAAAGTGGGAAGTCAGTGACCCAGAGGAAGTTATGGCTCCTGTCTGGCGGAAGCAAGCCTTCCTTGATCGCCGCTTTCTGAAGAGCGATTCTAAGTTGGCCTAGCGGTGTAGAGCCGCCAGTATGTGGTAGGTCTTCACGAGCCTGAATGATCAGCAAATCGCCATCCTCGAACTCCATATCCGTGGCTTCTTCGGCCCCGGAAGCTTCAGTATACAGTTCTTGCAGCTTTTCTGCTCCCTCAAATCCGAATGCTTGAAGCCCCTGCAATGGTTTCCGAGAATCGTACACAAAGACACCAGGACCACCAGCGACATTCTTGTTGAAGACTTCCCCCTCTGGCGAATCCAGGAATCCCTGGATGAATTTCATGGTCTGCCATGGCTCAGAATCTAGTCGAACCTTCCAGGCCTCTATGATTGGCTTCTGTATCGAGGTAATCATGCTAGTCAGGTCTGATGGAATTATTTCCTTGATGGGATGGATCTGTACATGTTAGCAACGAGTGCAGAGCTGCTTTACGAAAAACCTGCACTTGCCTTGCCCCTAATTCGAAGATCAGGTTTGTCAGAGCCATAGAAAGACATCGCTTCGTTATACGTGAGTCTAGGAAACGGCAGCTGTTCCAACGCTCTGTGAATTACAGCGCCTGCTTTAGCGAAGTGCTCCCAGAGATTTTCGATGAATTTTTCTACTCTTTCCATAACATCTTCTCCATCTGACCAGGCCATTTCAAGATCAATCTGAGTATTCATCAGAACCTGATATCATGAGGAACATGATCTACCTACCTGTGTAAACTCAGGCTGGCGGTCCGCCCGATAATCTTCATCCCGAAAACATTTTGCAAACTGAATATACTTGTGCACACCACTTGACATTAAAATTTGCTTATATTGCTGAGGACTTTGCGGCAGCCCAAATGCATGCCCCTTGATTCGTGTAGGAACGAGGAACTCTCTTGCTCCTTCTGGTGTAGACTTGAACAGCAGCGGAGTTTCTATCTCCTGGAAATCGGAGAACTCTTGCCTAGCAAAGGCCGCAACCTTTGATCGAAATTGTAGTCTCTTCCGGAGCTCCGAGTCAAATCTTATCTGCAAATGTCGTTTCTGTGGCCCATATGTCTGATTTGGCAAGGGTCTTAGGTCTGCAGGGTATTCGTTCAAGCAAGTTATGCTCTCTAGCTGGATCTCAAGCTCATTCATAGGAGCCGAACTGATTTCTTCGGTATCTTGACTCGGTTTACTAGTTTTCTTTCCTTTACGCTTTTGACTCAGTACACCTGTGACGCTCACTGCACTGTCTGTAGGTATCTTCTCCAGTGTATCCCAGGCACCAAAGCTCAAAGCTTCGCTTGAAAATATCTGAATCTCACGTAGATCACTACCACCTCTCAAGGGGGCGAATCGCAGTCTGCCAACATCTCTCTTCTTCCCAAGAAAGCCTACTGCAGTGACTTTGTTTCCAATTATGGTTCGTGGAATGGATTCTATAAGCTGTAGGGTTGGTGGTGGTACGTCGACTACGACGCCTGTCAGATGAATCCAGGCCTAAGGTATCTAGAGAACGAACATGAGCTTTTGTATTCGGAGAAGAACGAGGGTTCTTGGGTATTTGACTTGAGGCGCTTGCTGCTTGAGAGCTGCCTGGCGATGGGTATCCGCGATAGACTTCGCAGACCAACCGTTCTCACTATGTATCTGGCGGAATATGCTGCCCTATATGAGGACATCATTCATGAAATTGATCGTCTTAGTCTCGGTGTGAGTCGTTGCATCTGAAGTTGAGAGATATCTTGGCACGCGGACACAAGCGGCCGCATTCCCGCGTCAAGCTATTTTGTTGAAAACGTTTGGCGATTCTTCTTACCTCACTATCCTTCCAAGTTTTAAACATGTATGTCCTACCTGTTCACCCCTGTTTAATCCAGCACATGCTCATATGAAACCACAGATGATGAAAAGCCAGCGTGTTATTATGAGTACAATTCCTGCGTCTCGAGCTTCCGGACTCTCCCCACTGGGGCTTAAGCGGTCTGGTGGTAAGAGCCGATTTGGAAGAGTGAAATAAGCGTTCGACACCCAATCTTGTTAAACTTTGAACGCGATAAAGGCATCTCTGACCCTTGAATCTTGGAAGGCTTCATATACTGGGTGGGCAGGTGGATGAGGAGGTCTTCCATGTCCTTACCCTCCCACCTGCTGCACTGCGTACCCAAACATAATTTCTTTACGTCCTCCCTCCCCATATGCAAAAATAAGGAGAAAATACGGGCAGGTGGATAAAACTTTGACTGGACACAAATGCTAATTTAGTATTGTGGGAGCTTTGGTACAACGCGGCGGTTCGTCAGCTCTTGGGTATGGGATCGTGGGAAAGCATGGTGAAGCGTGCGCTTGGTTCAATATTTGAAGCACCTACGACTATCAAACCTGTTATGGTTCTATAACCTTTTCGAATCCCGGGCAACTTCGATGTGGTAGTGGTATGTCGAGTTTGATGCGGACAATGGCGCTCTGGGTAGCTATAAAATATATTAGGCAGACGTTGACACTTCTTACCTACCTACCTACATGCTTCAGTGTGATACACATGATACCATGATACAGAGAGATGATATATCGTGTAATATTGCTAATGACTCTGAAAGTTGACTTGACTTGACAGCTGGAAAGCCCCACCAGATCATTTGCAACACGCCAACACCACACCACGCCTCTTTCAGCCTTGGATTCCGTAGGCTGACTTGTCCATGACTTCCTACCTCTCTCTCTCTCTCTGTACAACATTATCATGAGCTAACTTCGTAAAGCGACTGAATACTGCGTAGAGAATACACCTTGAAACCTACTACCGCATCTAATTCACCGCTGGAAATGGACCGCCATTGCTGAGCAGCCTTGCCCTAGCAGTGCTTTAGTTCAACAGATTGCGACTCCACGGCGCCGACAGGGCACAATATCACCTTTTCAGCCTCTCCGAATCTAGGGGAATATATTGGAGGCAGTCATATCAAACCCAGGAACTTTGAACTGAGATCTGTGGACTTAGCGTGGTATCTTGCACATCGCAGAGTTGTCGCATTGCATCTACCATCGGCTTCTTCCAGTATGGCAAGCTCGTTTGAGAAGTCTGTGAAAGGAGCGACGAAGATCAAGGTGAGGGAGAATTCTTGCAAAAGGCAGCGATGTGTCTCATACGCAATTGCTAATACCAATTTCCATAGAATGCCCCCCCGAAGTCAAAGTACGCCATGCATAATCTACGTTAAGAATAAAATACTAATGATTACTTTAGATATATTGAGCACATACTGATAGCTACGCACTCGGGAGAATATGGCGTTGCTGAGGTCTTCCGTGCTCTCCAGAATCGACTACGGGACTCAACATGGACGGTAGTCTTCAAGAGCTTGATAACAGTTCATCTGATGATACGAGAGGGGTCGCCGGATGTGACACTGGCGTATTTGGCAAAGCATCGGAGTATGCTTGCTATAAGTAGTTTTTCCGATGGTATGTTATAACCTCTGAAGCTGAAGCAGATTTGGCGGTGCTGCAGAAGGTTTAAGTCCTCATAGGCAACTTCATGGAGGCCATGCTGACAGAAGTCGGCAAAGTCCAAACCCAGGGACGAAACATTAGGCATTACACGAATTACCTAAGTGAAAGGGCCAGGGCATATCGGGAGACGAAATGCGACTATGTACGAGGAGCAGACAACAGGTTGGAAAAGATGACAGTGGAGAAGGGGCTGTTGCGAGAGACAGAGACTGTGCAACATCAGATTGCTGCGCTTCTAAAGTGTGATGTAGGCCACACGCGCTCGATGCTGGTGGGCTTTGCTGATTTGGACAGATCCTGGACAACGAGCCGGAAAACGAGATTACTATTACGGTTTTCCGAATGCTGGTTCTGGATCTCTTAGCGATGTTCCATGTGATGAATCAAGCGATGATCAACATACTTGGTAAGTGAGGCGAACACACGAAGCAGGCGATAGCTAAGTCTCACAGGTCATTTCTTCGAAATGTCAAGACCAGATGCAGAACGTGCTATGGCCATATACAAAAACTTCACGATGCAGACAGACTTTGTAGTCGCATACCTCAGCACTGCACGTCAATACGAACACTCAACTCGGGTGGAAGTTCCCAAGCTGAAACATGCACCAGTAAATCTGGGAAAGCAGTTAGAAGACTACCTAATGGATCCAGACTTTGAGATCAATAGAAGGCAATATATTGCGGAACAAGAGTCGAAGTCTGACAAGCCTAGACTGGGTAAGTTGCCCGCAAAGAGCGAACTAGAATCAACAGTTGCAACAGGCATGGGATTCCCAGATGCGCAACCTTCAGTCTCGAAACCAGTTCAGCCAACGAGAGGACCAGACCCTGATCTGATCGACTTCTTTGATTCAATCGAGCAAAATCAACAGCCTATGGCTACGCAGAGGGGAATGCAGCAACAGGGCCCTCAGTTCAATAATACCACGGGTTTCCAAACCCAGCAATCGCTATATGGACAGCAGAATGGCGGCTTTGCTGCACCTACCAATCCGTATCAAAATTCAAACCAGTTTCAGCAGCATGTTCCATTTAATACTGGCTTCCAATCTCCGCAGCAGCAACATCAACCTCAATTGCAGCAAGACCTCACGGATGCTGGATTCGGTGTTTACGCTCCTCAACAGTCGTTCCAGCCGAACAATCTCTCATCAATACCTCAAGATTCGGCGGCCTCGTTTCAGCAGCAACAGTTGGGAGTACAGCAAACAGGTGCTCAGCAAACCAACCCTTTCCGACAGTCAATTCTGCCAAATCTTACCGGTGCATCCCCTCCTGCATTTCAAACTCCACCTGCAACTGCACCGTTACAACGACAGTCGACGAATCCGTTCGCGAAATCTGCGTCACCTCCAGTGGCTCAGCAAGCTAATTTTCCACCTATCCCGGAATACCAACAACAGCAGCAGCAGTACCCGCAGACCGCACCCCTACCGTCCGCTGACTCCCAACAGCCAATTCAAACTGGTACCAACCCTTTCGCTAGAAATATTTCTATGAGTGCTGCTCAACGGCCTCAGACTAGTAGCAGTCTCGTTCCTCAACCCACCGGAAACACCAATCCATTCCGACAGAGCCAAAATATGAATACAGCGACAGGCTCGAGCTGGCAAAACAACCAGCAACCTATCGGCGGTGGGCTTGATAGTATACCAACAGTCCCGGTCTTCCCTCGACCTGCACAACAGCAGCCATGGCAGCAGTAATATAGATGTCTAGTATACATAACGATAGGAACCACCAGGCCAAGGGTAATATTAGATCATGGGATGGCCTGGAGAGTCTGATTATCCCGAGCGGCGAACGGAACGAAGAAGGAAGAACCCTTTGCAAGGCAAGTGAAGATGTCATATTAGTGAGAAAGTAGGAAGTACTATCTGAATATACCGGTTTTCAGCAGTGAAAAAGCTGGCAAATAGTTGTTCTGATGTAAGACCGATAACGAATGACTTGTATTCCAATTGCTTGCACTCTATTGCCATTCGTCGCCCTCCAGATCGTTCATGCGGGCTTCTGATTGAGGTTTCCCGCATTGAATTTCCATTTTCCCATGCGGGGAACAACAGCAGCAGCATTCTAGTCATGACCTCGGCCTCAGTGGCGAGATCTACCCGAGAACTTTAGACGTCCCAACTTCCAACACGAATTCATTCCCCGATTCTAATACAGTAATGCAGTGCATTGGAAATCCAAGCTAGAAGGTTCTGAGAAAATATCTTCATATATCTCATTATAGTATTCACAGCACCAGCGCGACTAGGTTCTTCCTGCGTATTCTACCCAAAAAACCTGGCACTAACAGTGAGTGGCCGTAACGATGGCATTGAAAGATCTCAGCCAGTCGACCTCGTACCGGTCGCAGATGGCTACGAGGGCCGATATATCGTTTCTGGAAAAATTACAAACGATACCGAATGTCATGACTGTTATCGTAAACGTCTTAGCAAGTGTATGTACTACCCATTAATCCCTTTAATTGTCTAAAGCACGTGCTCTGCCCAAAACAATGATCCGTCTTCCTCTAGAACCATTAGCTGACGCCTCGTAGCTTTTCACTGCTGCGATATACTCAAAAGATAGCAAGCCAGCTGGTGGACTTTACAAGCATGTTGCGTTCACCGGCATTCGAACTATGATACGAAAAATGAGCGTTAAGCAGATACAGTATGTTTGGAGTTTCTAATGTTGATTTGGTGATGTGTGGCTAATGCCACGAGTATAGTTATCTCAACCCACATACAGATGATGCGTATGTGATCTTTTGTAAGAAGAATAAGCTAGTTCCAAATAGTGAAGTCCTTCCAGATGGGACTAGGGCTCATTGGGTAGGTTCATGGCTCTTTACCTGCTATCTTTGCTTTACAGATCGTTGAAGTTGGACGGTTGAGGCGAGACGACGAAAACAGCCCCTGCTAACACCCAATAACAGATTGGAGACAGAAAAGCCGACGTCCTAATCATGAACTTCCACGGTCGGTTTTTTACCCTCAAGACCCAAAGCACCCGCTAAAAACCAACCAGGTGGCGGCTATGTCATCCCAGCAGGGCCAGATCATTTCGAACTGATGCACCAGATTGTCAGGATTCTCAACACCACTACACCCCAAAAATCCGTCGCCATTCTCTTCCTCGCCTACGACCTCGCCCCTACGGCAATCTACCCGCGCCAACTGCAGCAAGCAGCCCTCCTCCTCAACCACGTCATCCAGAACCTACACGTCGCGCCCAGCAACATCATCCTCACCGGAAACTCGGCCGGCGCGAACCTTGTCACGGGGCTGCTGTCCCATATCTCACATCCGCATCCGTCCCTTGAGATACCGATCCCGAAAGTTGAGATTGCGGAGGATATCAGGGCGGCGATGTTATTGAATCCGTGGGTGAGTTTCGATACTGATGAGGCTTCTTATAAGCGGAATACGTATAAAGACACCCTCGTTGCTGGCACGCTGCAGAATTGGTCGGCGGCGTTCATCGGTGAGGCATGGCCGTTCTCGCAGAAATCGGATTACTATAACCAGGCTGTCACTGCGCCTGCATCCTGGTGGTCGGGGCTGCGCATTGGGAAGGTGTTGGTGATCGGGGGTGGGGACGAGGTGTTGATTGATGGCATCAAAATATTTGCGGGGAAACTGAAGGAGGGGCTGGGGGAGGAAAGGGTAGAGTTGTGTGTTGTGAAGGGGGGATATCATGATCAGATAAATATTGATTTGACGTTAGGGTATAGTGAGGAGGCGGAGGGGGAGCAGGCGAAGTTAATGAAGCGGTGGTTGAGGAGTAAACTTTAGAATGAATGCAACGGGTAATGAGCTGGAGTCTGCGATGGATGTATGGTAGTGAAAGATTATATGAGAGAGTCTGGCATATTCAAAGGATCACCCTTTACGCAGGTTGAGTTCCTTCGGCGAAGCATTCCTCGTGTCATCCGGAAGATGAGCAGACTTCACTTCATCTGGCGAGCCGTACGCAAAGCATGTGTGCCCAAACCCAGACTGTCGTCGATGACATGTGCTTGCCAGCGTTCTCATTGAACTCATTAGATTCAGGAAAATAAAAGCCCATGACACTTGGCAGACACAAGTGATGTTTCCGGGCAGCCCAACAGTATCCAGCCGTAAAATCCTCATCTCGAAGAGGGCTCCTAGACTTTCCCAACCGGGGTGATATATACTCTCGAAGCAAATTACGCACCCCTCGAACTGGTTTATTCTAGGGCTTGAGCTCATGCTATAACTACAAACCTCGAATAAGGATCACAAGACCCATAAACCTGCTCTTGATCGCCTGCACGCGATGTACGTGCATCTCGTAGTCAGGTCTGCCTTGGTTAAGTACATCACCACAAGAAGCAGTCTTAGTACCCTCGGACACCGTCAACTTTCTTCTCTCCGAGAATTCGCTGATTAGGAAATCTTGTGGTCCTCCATTCCACACTAGGGGGCAAAATTGATGGCGCAGGGGTCTAGGCACCATTTCAAAATTCTATGAATTTACAATATCACCACAAATTACTACGAAATCTGTTCCATTTTGACTCCTGAATTTTCTCACAACGCCTGGGTATCTCCCTAGTCCGTCGACGAATTTG
Source organism: Calycina marina (assembly GCA_019669825.1). Classification (NCBI taxonomy): domain Eukaryota; kingdom Fungi; phylum Ascomycota; class Leotiomycetes; order Helotiales; family Pezizellaceae; genus Calycina; species Calycina marina. The sequence goes on along the minus strand of MU253827.1, from coordinate 52,056 downwards.
TGCGACAGTTATTCGATCCCATTCACGCTCTATAGCCTCCTTAAGCTCCGCTACTGTATGTCAGTTTCCACCACGCAACCATTGTTTTGGTATTTGCCAGCATGCCTCAGTTGGATTAAGCCCTGGCCATTGAGGAGGATGGATGAGCATCCGAAGGCTCGAATCATTTTTAAGGCGCCAACAAGGGTTGTTAGTTGACCATGTGCCATGCGAAGGGTCACCATCCTCTTGCAGGTGAATTGGCTTGCTATAACGCTCTTTTAATGTCTGACACTCTTAAATATGCTTTGGTAGAATCTCTTTAGCATAAAACTACTGCAATATAACATTGTCTTTTGGTATTATCTCGGCTTTAGGCTTTAGGCTCTAACATTGTTGCATTCGCTCCTGAAAGTCTTCTACTGGACTTCTGGTAAAGTCGAAGCCTGCGCGGAGACCAGAAAGCTAGAAACCAGCGTACTTTCGGTTAGTACGAAGGCCACATTTCACTTATAGACATAAACAACTGTGATTAAACTGGTTGATTTAGATAGCTAGAAGACAGAACCGAAAGCTCGCGGTACACTCCAAGAAGCTCGCATATCCATAGAGACAACGCTCAGAATCATCAAACAAGAAGAGCCAAAACCTGTGAAGATCCAAAAAAAAACAGAGTAAACCTATTGCGTGTTCGATACGAAGTGAAAAGCATACGCAGCGCTCCTGTATTGAAGCCCAACTGTCGGTCCGGCTCGTTGATAGTCACAGGTATGCATGAGTAAATGGGAGTATAGTGAAGCAGGCCATGGCCACGAATGCGACCACGATGTGCTTCAGCGCGCCTGAGGACTCTCACCGGCCCTGTTAAACACGTGGATAGGCTCCGATGTCGAAGTAGTCAGGGGAGCGTTGTTCAGGAGTGTGTGGGTGGGCTCCAATATCAAAGTAGTCGGGGGAGCGCTTCTCAGGAATATCGATGATCTGGGGAGTCTAGAGGCGTGGTTAACTATTGTAGCGATGAGAGAAGATGGAAGAGAAATACATACAGGCAGAGCAGCGACCAACGTGACGAAGACTGCCAAGAGGAAGGTGAAGACGACCTTCATGTTGGGCGTTGGAGAATGTGTTCTTGGAGAGAGCTGAGAGTTTGAGGTATGTGTCTAATAGTGGACGCTAAGGGTTTGAAGTTTGAAGAAATCTTTCGGTGTTGGAACTGAGAGTTCGAGGACGAGTGTTTGGATTTGGTATGAGTTTGGTGAGCTGGAGGTGGTGCTTTTGTACTCAAGAAATTCCGCCCCATAACGCTAACATTCTCGTCGATTCGGAGTGATTGTTTATAGTTGTTCCAGGTTCCAAGGATTGAAAGAAAGTCTGAAGTTATTCAATTTCTTTTCCTACAATTTTCGCCAGGCAACACAAGGTCATAGCTTGTTTGTGACTCCCTAAATTCGCTGTGCTTAGCATTCCCATCTCGTGGTGCACTGCATATGTGAATTTACACAGGTTACATGAGCAAGTGCCAGCGCAGTAGACTTCCATTCGCTTTCCTCTGCTGGTATGAGGATGGGAATCCTGTAAGAGAAAGACCCTTTGGCATGTCATGGCCCCTTGGAATGCATGGCCCCTTGGAATGCTATGCCCCCTTGGAATGACATGTTCCCTTCGAATGCTATGACAGCGCCTTGACTTGAAATATGTAGTATAGCAAGGTCCAAACGAAGAGGCTCTCTATTTGTAGGCAAGACTTCCAATAGAAACTTTATGCTCTCCCAACATGACAGCCAGTAGTATACAATTCTCTTCTTTTTCATGCTTAAACTATATCGAATATCCAACAGGCAAGAATGAAGAAAGTTTCATCGTACTCTAAAATCGAGCTGGGTTGCGCATGGAATTCGTAACCGATAAACTGCTGCTGTTGATATCCTTGAGGATGGGCAGTCATCTCACTTTGAGGGCGTTGTTGGAAACATGCTAGAATAATAGAGCCAACGAGAGATGAAACACCATATGTCAACAATTCCTACAGACTCATCGTAACTGTCATCGAATTCGAATGCACCAGCAGAATTGGCGGCAGCGATTTGCACAACACCTCCAGATCGCCCAAATAGCCCCTACTCGCCTCCTCCGACTGACACGTCCCTTCCACCGGACTCGGCAGCGTCGTGAACATGACGGCCGTATCTCCGCTCTGCTGTCTCATCAGCTCATTCAGTATCAGATGCTGAGCACGGCATGGTAAATCGTTGAAGCTGATGGGCAGTGATTGGATGAAGTATTGAGAGCTGTTGCGGGATTGAGGCGAGCCTTCTTCCGAGATGTGGTCGGAGAAAACGGTGTTGGCGCGGTACGCTGAGGGGAGGCGGCCTGTGCAAATCGGTGGTGAGAGTGTGTCGGTGAACATTATGGAGGGTCCGGGGCCATCTTCCGATGCAACGCGTGTTATGGGTACGGGCTTGCTGGAGAACTTGGGCGTGGATGCGTGGCGTGATAGAGGTGGTCTTTCTGATTTAGCAGATTCTGGTCTTAATCTTTCATGTTCCTTCACGGAGCATGGCCTTAAAGCTGCAGGCGAATTCTTGGCTGGGGTTCCAGGTCTAGCGACAGGGGACTTGGCATCTTGCGTAGCTGTGAGGTCAGGATCCGGCAACGTCATCCTGTTGATGTTTTCCGGAACCTTGATTTGCTGCTCTCTAGTACTCTTCTTAAATGATGGCGGGCCTCGCATGGTATCGCCGTAGCTTCGTCTCCGCATGCGGCTAACCTGCACTTCAGTCGGTGCATCATCGGACTCGAAGTCGGATATGTCTCCTTCACTTGCGGCGCTATCTACTGCGTCCTCATCAGATTCTGAACTGCTCTCAGAATCGCTGCTAAAATCCTCGACAGCCTGATTAGCACGTGTTATGTCTGGTATCAATCTCTGTGTGCGCATGACTAGGCTGACTCCTAGCCTGTTGAGGCCGGACATAGTATGCTTTCGCTTAGATTTTCTCAACAAACGCCGTAGACCCATGAATCGCTCAACCCTCTCCTCGCGCGGCCCTTGTTGAAAGCTGGCTTCCGGCCAGTGCGTTGGGGTTGCCATAATGCCTGCGAGATCTTCTGTTGCAGATGCGGTAGTCGCACGATGCCCTCGAATGGTTTGTATCTCGTCCCACCAGTCTTGCCCTCTCAAACAGTTCTCAACCTCATCCTCATACTCCTTTTCTTGATGAGTCGAGCCATTGACAATGATCTCGTAGCTTGGCAAGTCGCCACAAGCCAGCCAGAAGACAAGTACTTCTGCCTCAATTCTGAGATTCTCTAGCAAAGTTTTCACTCTCCCTCTCTCTTCCCCGACATCTGATTCGTATTCGACGAATACAGCAACGCGGAGCTGGTACACTTTCTTCCACGCCGGGACTGTGTTGAGAATAACGCCCAATTGCAAGATAAGGGAGTATGTATCAAAATTCGTCGCCATCACGTTCTTTGCATCACCTCCAGCCGCAATCTCAGCGGACATCTGGATTGGCCAAAGATCAATATACTTTTTAGTGTTGTTTCCCTTGGACGATGGAATCTCGAGCGTCTGAAAGCCTTTGGCGACGGCAACGTTGATCTGAAGTCTTAGAAGCAGGTCTTCTAGAATCGTAACGTAGCTAGTGACCTTCATAGTTGCCTCGATGGTGCAGGTATCAGTCGGTAACGCTTCGTCAAGCTTCTTGTCCTTGCTTTTGCGACAAGGTATCTTGGGCTTGGCCGGTTCTATACGGGTTAATACTCCAGACTCGTCTGTAACATCTATCAGGGGTAGATATTTCTTTGACTACATATTTGTATTGTCAGTATCCGTGATAGGTCTTCCTACGTAAATGAGCTGCTTTGCACAGCCGCGCTCAGACGATACTTACATCAGAATTAGGGTTATAGAACCCAAGCACCGCAATGTTCGGTCTCATTCCGCCAAGCCCAGCACCCATCACGATCTGCCTGGTGCCCCATTCGACACCAGGAGATATCGTAATGTTGACGAAAGCTTTTATCTTCGAGAAGTCGATGTACCTGGTCCAAGCTGCTTGTTGTCTCCTTGCTTCCGGTACTGATCCACCGAAGTCCTACTTATGTCAGTATGGCAGCATTCGATGGTTTGTTTGCATGAAGAGGGGAAATGGTGAGAAGATGAAGCTTAGGTAAAGAATACGTACTTCAGTGACTATAACATGCCCCAAAATGTACAGCGAACCCTTCTTCATGGAATTGCAAAACTGTATAAGCTTGTACTGTCGCCGTGGGTCATTGACGAAGAGCAAAATCTGAGGACGCCAAAACTTGACATGTTCTTGTCGGAGCCGCAAAAGATATTTGCGAACTTGATGGTAGATGAGACTCTGTGAAACATCACCCCAGCTCTTGGGCGGACTTGTATAGTGGATGATGAGAAATATGACTATGAGCACGCAGACGCAGCCGGATGCATAGAGGCCATCGACGAAGAACATGGCTGCACCGCTGATAATGGAGCCGATGAAAGCTGTCTGCCAGTTGAAGAAGTGGAATGAAGGCCTGAAATTGGGTGCCGAGCCAATCTTTAACAGGAAACATGCGAGGTTCATGACCAGGAACGTCATCAAATATGTCCTGATGAGGAGTCAAAAAAGACCTCAGTGGACTTCGGAACTGCTTACATCGTAGTGAAAGACGCAATTTGATTCAGGTCTAGCAGCATACATATTTGGGCTACAACATATGTGAAGATTATGGCAATCGTCGGTTCGTCGCCTTTCTTAGTGCCTTGTGAAAAAAGGGAGAACCCAGGCAGCAAGTTGTCTCTCGCCAACGCCTGTAGAAGCTTAGCAGATCCTATTACACTGCTGGGAGTTAGCATGTTAACGATTCCTACCAGGAGGTGGAAGGTCGGTGTCATGACTTGCTGTGTACCATACGCGAAGCTCATTATGTGCCCGAGAACGAAAGCAAAGAGATTTTAAGCTTACCCCATGAGTGTAGAGAAGAAGGCACTGGCAAACTCTCCCGCGAGAATGAGATATCCTGAAATATTAGTCTCTTGAATGACATTGGCGTTTCCCACGAAGGACGCTCGAGTAATCGTAGCTGCCATGGCAAAAATAACCAGGCTGTACAGAACGAATGTGGTAGCAAGCCCATACAATGTTCCCTTGGGAATTGACTTGCTTGGGTTCCTCAAGTCTCCAGACATGCTCGCACCAGCAAAGATACCGCCTGTTGCTGGAAACAAGATGCCAAAGAGTGACTGGAACGTTTCCCGAGTCGCAAGCTGGCTACCAGCAGCACCTTTGGTGAGCTGTGGCTTCAGATTACCCACGAATGTAGCCATGCTCAGACCGGTGTACTGAATACCTTCTTTCCTGCTTTCAAAAGGCGAAACTACAAGAGCTGAGAACGGTATGCTCAAAGTCGCCAGCAGCAGAATGACGAGCAAGCCATTGCTAGCCCGAGCGAATATGCTTGAACCCATAAGACATATCGCAGTGCAAAGAACTAGCACGCATGTGCTCCAGAGGTAAATATATCCGTCGCTTTCGGGAAGCACTTTGGCCCAATTGCCGGTCTCTGATCCAAAATTCAGCTTCAGACAATCGATCAAACCCACGGCGTTCATTCCCGTGTTGAACACAAAACCCAGGTAGAAAACAACTCCGATCGAGCCACCGAATTCAGGACCAAGTGATCTTGAGATCAGATAGTACGCCCCACCCCCTCGAACCGTGCCGTTTGACGCAATGGCACTCAGGGAGAAAGTAGTAAGAAGATTTACGATATATGCGGATACGAGCATGCCAATCATTCCATACACTCCTGCTTGGCCGAGTAAGAATCCGAAGCGCAAGAACATCAAGATGCTCAAGACATTGAGACACGTGGGAACGTAAACGCCGCTGAACATGCCCAACTTCTCGTTTCCGCCAACAGGTCTCGGGCCTAGTCCTTTCGCAGTTGTATTGGAAGCGTCTCCTATCATGTCATGTTTCCGCCTTGCACTGACAGACCGCCGTCTCCGAATAACATGGCCGTCGTCGTTCTCGCCATCCATGTGCAGGATACGCTTGGTGAACGCGTGCTGGCGTGGAGGTGGTTCGGAGATGTTTGTCACAGGCTCGTAGGGGTTCGTGCTTGTCGAAGCTTGTTCTCCCATTGCTGCTGAAATCATGAGGTTCAACCGCCAGCGGTATTTGCAGCTCCGTGTCTAGCAGCTTGTAATTGCCCTCCCACCCTTGATTCACCCTGTTCTTGAATATGCTGTAGTGAAGTGAATCTACGCGTCCATCTGAAAGTTTGTCGGCAATATCAACCTCAATGGCGAAGAAATTTGACCCGGCGACAGTGAATTAGGAGTAAAATATGCAGAATGAACACAATGAAACAACTTAGCCTTTTGAAGATCAAAGGTATATAAAGCAGTTAAACATGTCTGCCAGATCGATGTACTAGCCGCGTACCTAGCCTTATGAGCAAAAGCGCGAATGGCCCAGCTTGACCTGAGAAAATCCTGATATTACTAAATCGACTCCAACTACTGCTAGGTAATACTGGGCTACAGTCGTGTAACAGCAATCTAATAATTAGATTAGTACTGGAAATCTATTACAGAGTACAATGTAATACAATAGCGATGATATATGATATCATGACACCTTTTGTCTCAGTTTTGTAAGATTCGCATGGTGTTTTGTCACGGTTATCGCCTGTATCTACAGCCTCACTCTCACATCTATCTGGATTGGGACTGAGTCTATCCACCTGCCTATCGAAGAGCTTGTGACTTGACAGCATGCTGTTTGAGCTTCAAGCTCGAATGTTTTCTCTACACGATATATTGGACGCATATCCTCATTCTTCGTAATGTCTACACCTCGTCCGGTGCCAATGGGTTCCTCTCCTGCCGGCGGAAGCCGCATGTCTGAGAGTCCCAACAGAGCTGCCTCGATAGCTCGATTATCTTCACCTATATCTCAAAGCATGGTACGTTTTCTACACATGGAACCAGAGCGATACAGCTCTGCCGTGGTGTGTCAGAGCTTGTAATGCTATACCAAAAAGCTGGGAGCGTATTCTGAGCATTGCAAGCTCTGAGAACACGCTTTTTGCAAGATAGGCCCACGTTATGCAGATGTTGATTTGAATGATAGTCTGGCACTCCTCGAACCCCTCAGATACGACAGATACCAGCACAAGGGCAATCTGTCTCTGAAAACAACACCCCTCTAGCAGGTGCAGCACCACAAGCATCTCTGCCTGGACAAGGCGTCTCAGCCCTCACAGCAGCTCTATCTGCTTCGTTCAGACAAGACCCTCCCAAGCATGGAACACCTCCCCTGCGGTCATTGTCGCCAGTTACGACTAGCAGTCAAGCACCAGTATATGGATCGGTACCGCAGAGTCTATATGGATCATTCGATAAAGCATCGAGGACAGTGCAAGGTGCGCCAGGAAACTCTGGGCAGAACACAGCGCAAACATACGAAGACCCAGAAATAGTTCGCAGACATCTTATACAACCAGAAAATCAAGGCGATGGCGCCTCCTCAACGAGGAGTCGGCCGGGATCGCTTCGCTCTAGCTCGCCCGTAACTGGGAAAGTCAAGCAAACACGATTTGATGTTGCGCCTGGTCTGGACGCCGATGAATTCTCTAGTCTTAGACTACAAGGAGGAGATACTACGCGGCCGATCTACAGATGGGCGGAAGATAGGAATCGAGTACAGCGAAGTCAGAGTTTTCACATATCGAGACCTGAGGCGGAGAATGACGCGTTTGATATTGGGTCGATTAAGATGCCTGGTGGCTTCAGGAGAAATTTCTTGAGACGCAGTCAAACGACTGTGGCTCCTACAGCTGACGAGGAATGTTCCAGTGCAGGGCCAAAGTTGTTGACTAAGTGAGCTGGGTGCCGAGTAGAGACTGCGTGGAGATAGATCACAACTGACTTCGGAGTAGCAACTTTATTGAGTTTCTGACACTATACGGCCACTTCGCCGGAGAAGAACTTGAAGAGGATGACGAAGACTTGCAACCTAACGAGTATTTCGGACCTGGCGATGTCTACGAGTAAATGATTTTCCTTCTATAGAACCTTGCAGTCGCGCAATTTCACGAGCGTCGAGGGTGGCCGCGGAGGGAGTTCCCCAATAGGCTGCGCACATCCAAAGACGATCATGGCATGCATTCCAACTTTAGAAAGGCTCTTACTAATCTCATGTGCAGACCTGACGATGATGATAACGACGAGCCTACAGACCGAAGCGCACTTCTTACACCTGGCGCAAGGAAGCGGGCTCGCAAGCCTGCTCGTGTTCCCGGGACAAATGGCCCCGTTGGAGCCGCTTTGCTCCTACTGAAATCGTTTGTAGGAACTGGAGTTTTGTTCTTACCCAAGGCTTACTTGAACGGAGGGATGCTGTTCAGTAATATTATCTTACTCTTTGTTGCCGCCCTCAGCTACTACTGCTTTGTTCTTTTAGTCAACAGTCGCCTAGCCGTTGATGCATCTTTTGGTGATATCGGTGGCATACTATACGGTAAATGGATGCGAACCGTCATCTTGTTTTCGATCGTCATCAGTCAGATTGGCTTCGTCGCTGCATACATCGTTTTCACATCGGAGAATTTGCAGGCATTCTTCCAAGCAGTCACGGATTGCGCTGATCCTGTTCCTATATCGCTGCTGATCCTGGCTCAAATGGCATTCTTCCTGCCGTTCTCCCTGCTCAGGGACATCTCGAAGCTTGGATTCACTGCTCTCATCGCTGATGCGTTCATCCTAATCGGACTGGTATACCTATACTACTACGATATATACACCATCGCGAAACAAGGAGGTATCTCTGATATTGTAAACTTCAACCCTAACTCCTGGACTCTCTTCATCGGCACAGCCATTTTCACCTTCGAAGGCATCGGTCTGATCATCCCCATCCAGGAGTCGATGCAAAACCAGAAGCAGTTTCCCAAAGTACTGGGGCTGGTCATGATAATCATCACATTCGTCTTCATCTCCATGGGTGCCTTATCATATGCAGCCTACGGCTCTGCTACCAAGACGGTCGTCATTCTCAATCTGCCGCAGGACAGCAAGTTCGTCAACGCAGTGCAATTCCTGTATTCTTGCGCTATTCTTCTTTCGACACCGCTTCAGATATTCCCAGCGATCAAGATTACCGAAAATGAGCTTTTTACCAGGAGTGGAAAGTACAATCCGTTCATCAAATGGCAAAAGAATGTATTCAGATTCTTTTTCGTCATTTTCTGTGCTGGTGTTGCATGGATCGGAGCAAATGACTTGGACAAGTTCGTTGCTCTTGTTGGTAGCTTCGCTTGCGTGCCGCTGGTATATATCTATCCTGTAAGTTGGATGAATCTTGATACTTGATGCGCGTTGACTAATTTGTGATATAGCCAATGCTTCATTACAAAGCTGTTGCCAGGAACCGAGCTTGGAAGATTGCTGATGTCGTACTTTGCGTATTCGGCTTGATCGTTATGGTCTATACTACTGCGCTTACTGTTTTAAGCTGGGTGGTTGACGAACAGGTGATCAAACAGCCAAGCTACTGCGACCAGAAGAAAATGGGCCTCTTATAGAAGCTCTCAACCCATCACCTCTTGACAGCACTGGACCCCAGATTCGACTCATCAGCTCTCAGTCGAAGTATTCGAACTCTTGCACCATAGCGCACAACATCTCTTCAACAATCCTCCACCCATCACTGTCCTGTTGTTCTCTTATTTGTATCAAGATCCCATTATTTTAGATTACTGTTTTTCCCGAGTACTGCATAGCGGCGGCACATAACGTTGTTGGACAACCGGTCCTAGAGCGTCAAGACACTGAGCTGGTTTTAGGATATCTCCAGCATTAGATAAAAGAATCCTATTCATTCAAGCGATCTATACCCCTCGTCTGTCCTGCAGAAGCAGCTTATATCCATCCCACCATCTTTCCTTTCCCACCCGCTATCCGAGTCCCTTTCCCCTCTCACTAACAATTATTCCCGAACAACAGACACGCCCAGAGCAAACAATGCGCAAGCCAGCAAAACAGACACCATCCTCTCTTCTCCACCCATCACGAGCGCTACGCCGCCCGACCCTTGGAGGCTGCTGGCGCCCGTGCTGCTGGGCTTGCCGGTGCCGTTCACCCTGGAGGTGGAGGTCATGCGCGATGCGCTGAGAACTTGTGATGTGGTGCGGTTTTTGTTAGTGTTGAGTGGAGATGTAGAGGGGAGGGAGGAAGGCGTACGCGAAGAAGGTATCGTTGGATGCCGCGTGTGGGCGGAGGGCGAGGAATACGAGGGTCAGGGTGATGAGGTGGAGTGTGCGTGCCATTTTGATATGGGTAGTGAGGCGATGAGTGTGGGTAGAGATCTGGTTGATGCTGAGGATTTGGTATTGATGAGCAAGTAGTGATATTGCGTTTACTCTAGTAGAGAGGTAGTGACTTATTGTGTCTGGAGTGAGGGAGATGTATTACAACAGACCTCCTTAAAATTTTAAACACATATGGAAAATAGAACTGGGAAAAGAGTGGCAACGAGGATTGTAAATGCTATCTAATCCGGTATAGGGCTAAAATTCTGGCACGCATCGGTCAGAGAAGTCTAGAAGAGCGTAGACAGCTATCGGGTGTGGGTGAAAGTGGCCGATTTTGGCCCCATCCTAGACATATAAAATCACTACCAGGACCTCGACTACCTCTACCTACCTATGTCGAGGTTCAAGAAAGAAAGAGCTCCTCAGGAGCCTTTAAATAATAAGTTGTTTCAAGGAATAAGGATACATCAAAGTTTGAGTGATTTTGTTTAAGGTTAAGTGGTTATCAGGGACCCAGCCACTTTATCCCCGCCCGATAGACAGATCTAAACATGTCTTAAGTTACGCTAAATTCAGTCGTTTACTGTGTAAAGTTGAGGAACAGTACAGACAAACAATATATCTTTCAAGCTCATAAACCTATCATGGGAACACATCGCTTCGCTCAAATCGCTTTGAAATCCGGCCATTATACTCCGTATGCACCCAGTTGTTCCTCCCATTATGTCCCCATTTCCATAACTTATGTATCCTTCCTTTTCCTCTTCTGCAACAATATTTGGGCTCAAACATAAGCATGGCGTCTACTGCTCGAGTGCGAGTAGTGACTGCGATGGCTCCCACTTCTCCGGTGACCATGTCTCGAATGATGTGTCTCGCGCACGACGGTCTTCTTTCGCTCGTCGCCGCGTCCAACCATCAGCGCCAGCAAGCTCGTAATGGCAAAAAAGATGCAGTTCATAATGCCAAAGGCAAAGCTGGCCTTGAGCATTGCGCACGTCTTGTCCGTCGCGATGGTGACGCCGGGCCCGCTGGCCGAGAAGCCCAGCCCGGAGATGTCCCAGGTGCTGCTGGTGGTGGAGGTACAGTTTGCGTGCGCGATGAAGCGCAGCTCGTAGACGGCGCCGATGAAGGCCCCGACGAAGCATATGTCGATGAGTGAGACAAAGAAGGCGTTGGATTTGGCGCGGTGGTATGTGAAGAGCGTGGCGATGGCCCAGACGGCGCCGAGGACGGAGACAATGAAGAGGATCAGGATGTAGTCGGGCGTGAGGGAGTTGGCTTTTTGATAGATGTGCACGAAGTAGGCTAGCATTCCTAGCGTTGGAATCTGTTGGGCCTGTTAGTAGAGTTCTTTAGGAAATGAGGTTTGTATTTGCGTACCAGTGTGATGATCTCCATGAAGCGCCAGAAGGCGAAGAAGATGCCGAAGAGCATGGTGACGGTTGAAATGCTCTGCAGATGGAGTAAAGATTGATGCTATTCACGCAGTGCAAACTAGCAAGTATAGTAGAAAAGCGATGCGAGGCAGACTCGAGTCGGCGAATCCAAAGTTATATGAAGAGTAGGTGTATGCGTTGTGTTGTTTCGAGGTTCGACAGGGATTAATCCTGAATGTTGCTGATGACGTGTGAAGCCTGGTCAGCTTGGTCGAGATAAATAATCCGGTGAAGGCAAGGAGGGGAACAACTGAAATGAATGAATGGGAATTCTTGGAAGTATCTTTATTTCGTCAAGAAACGATAGGGCAGTTGATCCAGGCTTATATCGAGTTTATTCATGTGGTTCCCAGCCACGATCTACTCGAGATTCACCCAACCACCTCCAATACCAGCCACTCCAAGATGCACAATGCGTGGTTGCATAGCGCCATATCATCGCCGACGGAGCCAAGATCCTGACACCTTGTATGGGTCGAGACTAGACGATGCGAGTGGCTCACGAAGACTCGATCAATACCTTCTCGAATCTGGAGCCCAGTGATGGCAGTTCCAACAGGTTCCCTGATTCTTGGTGCAGCCCATTCGCCTATTTCGCAGCAAAAGACCACGAGAAGACGCGATATCAACACATCTGCATAGCTTTATTGCTGAATCCAACAAGTTACGCCAAAAATGTCAGCGGTCAACAGTAAATGAATAAATCACTTGGTTTTCTAAAGGTTTGCTGTCTCAGCATCTGATTTTCCCCAGCCACCTTACATAATTTTGTCCATCTACGGAACCTAAATTGGAAGAGAATGGCCAACTCAATAGAAAGTCTCTCAAACTCTGGCAGTACCACATATGATTGATTGATTTTATCATACACGGATCCAGCCGACTTTAGGACAGCTATGCCGGAATGGCTCAGCTTTGGCACCAGTTGCCGAAGTGCATCTGCGAGGAGTTGCTGCCGGCTTGCACGAACGCTTCATTGCAGCCACCTTCCTCCAATGCTGACCACCGCCCATGGCCGCCCCCAGCACAATCCCATCTGCCACTATGACCGGAGCCGCGCGAGAGTTGTCGGGCACTAAGGGCGTTAGGGATCGAGTGCGCAATCGTTCGTCCGTCGTCCTACTAGCCACGCTGTTGACTCGAGCATGATGGGGTGGCAGCCGCAGGATTCGAACCTACCAGCACAAGCTGTCTTCCTCTTCTCTGGCCATCAGAAGAGTATACATAGCAGGTGCTCACCAGAGAGGCAGTGCCAGCTACCTCTTCAGCCGCCTATCACGTATGAAGCATTATATAATTGCCAGTTCAGATGCGTGTACTTACCAACCTTTGCTGCATTGCAGTTCTTACTGTGGAGTTGCCCCTATATTAAGCGAGATATGGGTCAGAGGGATAGGGAGACGGCGAGAACCTTGTTACCTTTATCGGTGAAGACGCCTGGGCTAGCCATAAGCTTTACATTGCTTTGGGTCGAAATTGGATAGTGAAAGAAGCACCAGAAAACATCAGAAAGCAACAGAAAGAGCTTGTGAAGAAGCTTTTATATTCAGCGCATACTGAGTCCCTTCAGTACTACCAGTGCTCAAGCTCTTCGCCCTCCCAAACACCCTCTCTCCGATGATAACATAAAAAACACCCCTGAAAGCCCAATAGATGGTGCGCACTCATCTCCTCGTCAAAGCTACAGCAAATCAGCTACCCAAGTCTAACTTTCCCCAACCCACTCATTTCTATTGGCAAGTGAGTTGTCCAGTAATCTTCTCAATACGCTCGTATAGGGGAAAATCCAGCATTGCCCGAAATCGCCTTTCCTCAAGGGCACTGTGGTACCGAATATAACATACACATTTAGACTGCTTTCCCCTTGGGCGGCTACATTACAGGTTTTGCAAGGAAAAATCGGCTGCTCAGAGATGCTGTGTAGATGCCGAGAACACATTCTGCCCAACTGTCCACAAACGTACTGCTTCACATCACATGAGTCGCCAAAATCAGGTTATGGGATCATGAATGCCAGTTGTTTCTGTTGAGGGCTTCTGTTCTGACATACCTGCCACGCTAGACATCATATGAGTCCATTCTTGCACTAGATTATGAAGGAAGAAGTTCACAAAGACCGCCATTACTATTGCTAATGCGTGGGTTGATTTCGAGCCAGATAGTGATACATGACGGTATCATCTATGCGGCAAGACGCGGCAGCACCAAGGTCTGCTCCAGCTCGCCTATGCTTTGACAGTTTTCTATAAAGCTACCGTTGCGACGTGCGAGCGCAGATATAGCGGTGGTGTTCGCAGTAACAGACTCGATAACACGAGCAGCAATATCAACAGCCGCAGCTAGTGTCAGGAAAATTGGGGTCGAGATATAGTGGTATTTTCAGAAAGCGAAGAGAAAGCTCGATAGAGACCCGAAGATTGAGCAGATATATGAACCACGTCTTATACTAAAGGAAACGAGAGACATTAAAAACAAAATCTGATTGGCATTGGCTATAGTTTTGAAGTCGACAAGTTAAATTTCAATCCATATCTTCTGATTGGTGAGACGTCGCGATCAACCGACTTTTGCCGCCTTGCCGCCTGCTATTCGTGTTCCGTACCAGCTACATATCCTGGCTTTCTGAAGACAGAAATACAAACCGGATCGAGCAGCTTCACGTTGCAAAAGCCAGACGAATAAGTGCTATCTGCGTGGCGCAAATCCTGCCTAGATACTAAAACAGAGTGATGTCTCACCCGTAGACATCGTAGACTTTTACTCTGCACCCGCATTAAGAATTGCGACATGTGAGTCATACTGGTGTCTGCCCCTGCGTGGTGTTTCTTCGTGTCGGAGATGAATGCTCAGATGTATAGCGTCTAGTTGGCTGTTTGGGCAAGATTTGTTTAAGTCAATCTGGAGATTCATGCCTCGTTGGGATCGATACTGCATTAGGAGCATCGAAACCGTCTGCCGTGAGTCTGGCATGTGTCCGGAATTGTGGAGTGCTCAGTATCGCTTGAGGCCGAAGGAGGACTGTGAAGATTTGTGCTTCCATTTACCGTGACTTCTTCCAGGGTCAATTCGCATCCACCAATCTCTCTAGCGTCTGAATTCCAACCCTACAAACCTTGAACAGCGTTCTAATAAGTCGAACATCATTCGAAAGCTCATCAATACCCCCTCTTCCGTCCCAGCTTTGACATCAGGGACGTCTGGCTCGTAGCTAAGACGAATTTCGGGTGCAGATGGCGGCTGATGAACATGCTGATCTCGAGACAGGAAAGAAGGAGAGCAGGTGCCGCCAGTGCAATATTGAGGACTATCCATCTGGTTTTAATCAGCACGGTTCACAGTCATGCACCTGGAATGGACACTCACGGTTGGATCCCGGGCTTGGTGGTATGTTTATGACCGCTTCCATCAGTGACAGTAGGGCCATCTGTATTTGTCAGGCCGAGGAGAATACAAACCGTGATGGCATGCACTGCCAGAAAGGAGACCTCAACTGCCCATATTGGGATGATAACTGCTTTGCGCCATGGCGAATGAGATCTTTCGTCATCGTATGGTTTGGGGGCCATTGTGAGTTTTGAGATTCGTAAACAACAATATCGTCTACTTGTCGATGAAAGAAAGAATGAAAGAATAGAAAACCGAAATAAAATGCTCAGGAAATTACAAAGGAAGGAAGGAAATGGAGGAGGGCATCAAGAACTGTCAAAGTGTTTAGATAGGGTGAGCATTATGCACGGATCCTGATGTCAGCAGCAAGAACATGAAGGATGGAAGCCGGAAGTCTTTGAGGTCATGCTGAGAACATGGCGCCTCTATAAGCTTGGTTTCGTAACACAGAGACTTTTGATTGTCGTTGTTGCAGCTTGCGTTGACTGGTGCTCCGCCAGGCGTGGGAGCGTAAAGCCACATCCATTGGCCTTGAGCGAATTCGACGGGCTAATACAAAGTCGGGCCACCAAAACAACTTCATGCAGAGTTGGTAAGTCAAATCAAAGCCTTAGAGTCTCTTATGGTCCTGGTTCCAAGAGAGTTTGTAAAACCTGATGTGGCTGTTGCGAATTTTATGGTTCTTGAATCGCGAGGCAATTTTTAGAAGCAGAGCAGAACACCCTGCTCCTAAATGTGGATTAGAGATACCTTTCGCCCCTTGTAAGGTTCGTGAATTTGAGAACTCGAGAGTGCAAGACGTTGAACTGATTAGAAGTAGCATCACAGTACGACAAAACCTAGTCTTAAAATCAAAGTCAGGGTATCTTATGATTACGAACAAACGGAGAATCGTACAACCTCTGTCTCCAGAGTCTCAGAATCCACAATCACCAATTCACCTGTCTCCGAAAATCGAGGCACCGCGATCAGCCTGACCTTTTGGCCTTCAGGGCCCTCGATAGCAGCTGTGTCAAACTTCGGCTGGGAACCTGTCAGAAAAATATGCGGACAAGACATCATCACAAATGGGTCGTCGTTTTGAAATGGGTAGCTCCCTGAACATTGTAAGCGGAGCCACATGTGTACGTGTAATATAATGGGAACACTTACATAGCGTATCCGGTGCTGTCGGCGCGCAACATCGCCATCGGCACATTGCTTCCAACATACCCAGCCGGTCTTCACCTTCCACATACTTGAACACATCATCGATATTTTGTCCTCCGGTAGCCAAAATCTTCCAGCCTTCAACCTCTCCATCCCATGGATTTGTGACGGTATCAAGCCATCCAGGCTGCTGTTCTTCGCCTTTAGCAGCCGGTATCAACCCATATGATTTCGCTTGTGGGAACATAGCATTGTGTATAGGTTGCTGCGGTAGACTGACATTGGCTGGGTCAGAGAATCCTGGTATTAGTGTGATTGGCATAGTTGGCAGTAGAGTAGCCAGGAAGTTGTCGAGGTGCTCCGTTGGTGTTGGATTATAGGCACTGGCATCATAACCGTATTTCTTTTGTGCTTTCTTTGTATTGCCAATCGTATCATGCGAGATAGAATCCTCGTCCAGTGCTATGGAATTGCCCGCAATGATGAGTCTGCTGATCTGTGATACACTCGCCTGAGTAACAGGATCCAATACTTCGCCTAGCAAGAATTCCGTGAGAAGATTAATTTGCAACGAATTATCTGAGAACGTTCCCGAGAAGCCAAGTCCAGAGATGATGGCGAGCTTCTTTCGGATACCCGGCACAGGCTTGTCAACATCCATATCCTCATCGGCATCCTCTACTTTCGCTTTTTTGGTTCCGTTAATCACTAGTGCTTCTGAAGTGTTCCATCGCTCTGCCTGTGGCGGTAGATCCGGGACTTTCATATCCACGACCTCAAACACTCCCTCTGCATTCTCAGTGCCCATCACTGCAACAATGCATCCTGTAACCAGCATCTCCCTATCTAGCATGCTTCCGGTCAGTGGTATCCTTCCTGATTCATCTTCCAACATTATTATATCTTCGGAGGAGGACGACAGGTATTTCGTCGGTGGTAGGGGTGCTGAAATCCAATGCTACATCCATATCAGTCCCACATCTGCCATCTTGTCGTACGTAAAACGTACGTCTTTTGCTATATCTGTGAGAATATTTGGCTTCAGTGGCATATGCATATATATCGTCCCCGCAACCCAGCAGAGCTTTCCTTGCCTCACATCAAGCACTCGGTCGACCTTCTCTACCTCCTCGCCTGATATGTACAGCCCATCCCAGGCTTCTGCCGCGATCTCCTCCACTACAGGCTTCAGCTTCGTCAGCCGCAAGAAGTACATATCGCCATATTGCTGCTGGTAATGCTTTTCCTTCTGCAAGGTGAAGGTGTGCAAGGACTTATATAGTGAGGGCTGGCGCTCGAGGCAGACGTGCTCTTGCTTCCTGGCGTCTGTAAGCGGAAAATTTGTGAGCGCACAACGGAAATACTAACATAGGCCCTCTAAGCATATTTCCTGGTCCTTCTGGGATCGCCATTGTTGGCTACAATACAAATGCCAGATGCTAAATTGTAATTCAAGAATTGATGCACGCGACGCGACTTTGGCGTATATTAAATCCACTATTTATCTTGGCAGAATGTGACCAACACCAGATTGGAAGCTTATGGATAATGTTTGCGAAATCTGGCAGCTGAAGAGGTAGCTGGCACTGCCTCTCTGGTGACCACCTGCTGTGTATACCTTCTCACGGCCAGGGTTGAGGAAGACAGCTTGTGCTGATAGGTTCGATTCCTGCGGCTGCCAACCCATCATGATCAAGATAACAGTGTGGCTAGGAGGAAGGTGGCTGCAGTGAAGCGTTCGTGCAAGCCGGCGGCAACTCCTCAGGGTTTTCCTACCTCAACACAGCCCCAATTGGACCACCCAGAACTCAGATGCAGTAACATCATACACAGTACAACAGAACAAATACACAGCCCATACAATTCTGTGGATCTGGGAGAGCATCACCACTTCCTGCATATGAAACGGGCGATTTGGACGAGAGAGAACGGTGTTGGGAAGATTTTCCTCTGTGAGGACTAGGGAGGTCGTGGAATCACGATTGCTGCGGCCAACGGAGTTGCAAATGGCTTCAATGTGGCCATAGCCCACCAGGTATATAGGGGCCGCAGACACATGAGGACAGTTGGTATCCGAGTCAGCCACAAATGTCGCAAACAAAGCACTTCTGTCAACGAATATTTATATATGCGTATATATAGAGGCGAGACCGCTCTGTGGAGGAGGTTGCTAGTCACACGCGTGCGATGAAGTGTAGTGCGTCTACTGAGGTAGACGCAGCTCGGCAAGCTAGTGCCAAAGCTGGGCCATGCTGGCATAGCTTTCCAACGGACGGCTGGATCCGTGTATGAATCAACCAATCTGCGAAAAATTCTACTTGAGATGATTGAGATGAGTTACTTGTATCAAAGGCTATCATATCAAGTCTCACTGCGAGATTCGAAAGTCAATATCCTGCGCTATTGAATCAAGCTGATTACTTAGATAGCGAAGTCGGTAGGACACGAGCGGTAAAACGTAAGTCCAACCGATCTTCCTTTACACTCTACACCCGTTTTAGCACTTCACCAGAATGTTATAAGTAAAAAGTTTGATTCAACTGCAGCATAATTTTATGTAAGGCCTATAAAATCATGCTGGCCTAAATAGGTATCGAATGCTCAGCTCCATGGTCGACCGCCATATGTCAACGACCAGGTGCAATGCAAGATTCCTCCATCATGCCATCCATGATAAATATGCACCTCAAAAAGCTGTGTTGTAACCCCCATTCAGTCAACCCCCATCCCCGATTTGTTGTTGCTGTTGCCTATCAACCAGATCAGTTGCCCTCGTTTTCACTCTTGATCTTGCTGTTCAAGGCCTTGGTATCATCATCCGGCAGAGGTTGAACTGACGGGCTGCCAGCTTCATCACGAGGAACCTGTGCTAGAACCGGGTTGTTAAGCCAGTCCTGCGCGTAGGATCTGCTAGAAGACAGTGCTGGCAGCAGATTCTTCTTGGCCTCAGTGGAGTTCATTATGTCCAGCTTTCCCTTCTTTCTGTGAGTGTTTGGTGGAAGTATAAAGCGAGCTTCGTTTCCAAGAAAACCCATGGAGATCAGCTTTCTCTTCATGTGATTGTGACTCTCACCGGCGTTTTTAGGTGAACTTGTGGCTTCATCGACCAATTGCTCTCGATTGTGGGAGTCTGTGTCCGATGTTAGCACACGCATTAAAAGGCACGTGAGATCTATGAGAGCAGCGTCATTAGTAAGAGCACTGAATCGTATTGACTTCGATGACTTGCTCCATAGATAATGCATGGGTCGAGGTTGGCTTCTGATTGATGTTTGGATCGGTAAAGGATTGAGCTGCCTTGCCTGATTCGTCCTTGCTGATCATCAACCTAAAGTGGAGCTCCCGGAGACCCAGTGCAGCGCTCTGGATAGCAGCATTTGCTTCCTTACAGATTTTCTCTCCGTGCACAGAGAAACTTTTTTGCAAAAGTCTGGTGGACATGGTATCTGAGAGTCTACATTCGCACCCATTCGAGTTGCAGAGCCACTGATTTGCTTGTCGGCGATGTTCTCGAGCTCAGGACCAACGGCCATCTGAGTTGGAACTGTAGATAACCATACTCTTCTCCACCCGGCTGAACGCTTTCCCGGGCGTTCAGATTTACCTGGGCATGATTTCGCTCAGGCTGTCAGATATCAGCAGCTTTTCCTTAAGGTTGGGTGAAGAGCTAACGTCTATAGTACAGCGTCTGGAATACTTACATCCATTTTTCACCCACTTCGCACGTAACAAAAACTCCCAATCAACGACAGGTTCTGTCTGCTTGTCGCGATCTGGTCCTGGCCAAGGTCTATAAATTGTTGTTCCATCTCGATCCCGATGGCGGAGCTCGTCGTTCAATTCGGCCGGCTTGGATCCAAAGCATTGGATGTGGTGTCTACAGCCTTTTGTTAGCGGCCGGACTAGTATGCCCAAAGTATATGTTTCCCTAGGACTTACTTCCTCAAAGTCGAACTTGCTGACAAACCTCTCATACTTCCAAAAGCGGTCCACGAAGCAATCAACGGCCCAGCCATTCTCGGTTCTCCAGGGCTCCAATATATGGGGGTTTTGTTCTGATACTGTAGAACTTTGACTGCTTCTTTCGTCAAGGGCAAACCGAATAGAACCTAACTCGTCGTGATTGGCAGCTGGCTTTTCTTCTTCGGTGACTATCGAGCATACCAACGCGTTCCATTGCAGCTACCAGAGACAAACAGCGCAAAAAGTCCAGCTACAAGATTTGACAACTGCCCTTCTCCTTGATGGCCTCATGTTTCTTGTGAAAGTCCTAGACCTTGATCGTCGCAGGATCGATGATGAGCTTAGGATTGAATTTCCATTTGGGATGCATGTTGATTGACATCGCAAAGAGGTTGGGACCATGAAAATCAAAGTACTCAGCAGGTACGTTGATCTGTTGAAGTGCAGGGCCAAAGAAAAGGTCGAGTAGGTAGGTTAAGGCGGTCTCGACATCACCAATAGTAGGAAACTGTGCTCGATAGGTTATCTGGTCTGCATCGTTGGTTTAAACCTTTCTGCGAGAATGTCGACATCATATACCACCTACCAATGTATAGCTTATGCTGGAGTAATAAGCTTACTATCGCTGCGATCTTCCCACGGCATGTTCACCATGCTTGTAGGCTCGCATGAAGCAGACCTGCTCTGGGGTGACGAGATGGCTATCTCCAATGGCATAGCGTAGAGAAACGTTGGAAACATAATATATAGCGTACATGGCCTTTGATGGAGTCGTTGCTAAGCAACCGACCAAAGCACCGACGGATGGCAAGGCAAGGTGGGCTTCGTTATTCAACCGTGCTGGTGGTCGAGGCGTTCGCCGTTTTGAAACATGTTAGTGCTTCGTCACTTAACTGTCGCGAAACTTACAAAACAGTCCTCTATGGTTGATTGTATGTTGTACTGTTGAGGTAGAGGACTTGGAGGGTTGCGGTGTGTGTTGTAGGTTAGGGATTGGTGACGAAAGAACGCCGCAGCTGGTAATGCAGCTCGAAAATATCAAGTGAGTATCTCTGCCATAGTGAAAATTACTAGGGCCCATATTGTTAGAAGACGAAGCTGTGAATACTTTAGGCAAAATATGCTCATTGTTGAATAGACCCAAACCTGAGAACATGTAGTAACCGGCGTGGGTTAATGGAAGGGGAAAATGTGTTTACAGAACTGCACCAGGCCCAAAATCGTTGAACAGCCAGACTAAAATTATTGAAGGCAATATATTGCGTTTATAGACTTTTCCTGAGTCTGGAAATCTGAGTTTTCTGAGCTAGAATCCTGTGCTAGAATCCTGAAAGGCAATATTTGTCAATATTTTTCCACGTTTTTTTGTAACTTGATACCGGACCTCTAAAAACAGTATAGAATTTGACCCGATACCACTGGAGGTGTTCCATCATATATATGAGCATCTTCTTTTGCCAAATGACTGCACTTAATTGGCACTACCATTGAGAGAACATAGCTTACCCCTCAACAACTGGTACCTACGTACCGGCACAAATATCTAGGCTGCACTTGCTGAAGGTGAGTTCTGTATACTAGGGATCAAGAATCCCCCGAAAGTCTTTGAAGTTTTAAAACGAAAAACGGTCGAGACTTACAAATGGCGAACCTTGAAACGGAATGAAATATCTATATGTTCTAGACTTGAAGTTGTAACTGAGTACAGATATATACTTTGTATCTTATGATTCAGAGAGAGATTGATCATTGCTCAGTATATAGATTTGCCTAGAGCATTTAAGATGCTACATAGTACGTTCAGGGAGAGATATCCCGCCAATTCCAGAAAGCAAATGAGGGCCTTCTGACTACGGTTCTGCAGCCAGCTGTTGATACCCGGGTTCTCAAGACTCACCGCTGCTGGGATGGATGTGAAATCAAGAGTTTGACAGGTCTGAAGATTCGCTTGTATTGCACCCGTGGATGGACATATCGAGAGTAAATAGTTTCCAGGACAACCGACACTATGTACTAAGTTTATTGACTACCAGTGCCGAGTCTTAGTGTTGTATCCGTCTTATATCAAGGTAAACCCAAAGTATATAGCATATTGACCCCTTGGATCGAGGAATTGCTACTAAGTCCTCACGATATCCATATAGTATCAACACATGCAGCATATCGATTACATGGACCAAGTGTTCCCGATCAAATCTCCTCCAGCTCTCGATTATCTCAGGATATCAAGTATCTCGAGTGAAGTATCTTAGTCAAATACGGTCTACCCAAGATCCCAACGATCTCAAGATGGTCAGTACTTCAATCAGTTGAATCAGAATCGGTTAGTCTTAAGATCCTACTTATCTCAGGACGTTAAACACATCTAGTTCCTGGAAGCTCAGGACCCAGCCGTCGTTTTCGAATCCACAGTATCCCAAGATGTTACATACTTCGACCACTCGAATCAGGGTCGGTCAGTCCTTTTAGGCTCCCACTTATCTCAGGACGTTAAATTTTCCTGATCACTGGAAGCTCAAAACTAGCTAGTCCTTTTAAAATTTATGGGATCTCAAAATGCTCAGTATATCTGAGTATTTGCGAGTAGGATTGCTGCAAGTTCTTCCCGGGATGAAGCGCGATCTTGAGCAATCTGCCATATCTGTATATTGTACAGGTAGCTCAATCTTACTTCAAATTAACTCAAAATGTTGAGTATTTCTGTCTTCGCGAACAGAGGAATTTTGGCAAGTACTTTTCGGGATAACCATCGCTCAGGCACGGCCAGTAGCGGATTCAGAAATACCTCCCTTGCAAAATTGTGCAAAACAGAAAGCTGAGGCATCTGTTCATGAGGCTTGAAAGATCGCTAAGAAAATTCTTGAAAGCTTCAGATGTGCTTCCCAAATTACTCACTAGAGTTGTAAACACAGTATTTTAATTGCGACACTGTACTGGTTAGTAGCCAGCGCCTAGGTATACATATACATTTACAAAGAACGCCAGCCAAGCCATCTGAGCCCATCACCCGCTAATCGACATCCATTCCATCAGTATTATCATCTTCAGTATCGTCGCCTCCCAGACCTAGCAGTTCTTTCTCTACATCATCGAGATCCTCGTCAGGCCTTTCTTCATCACCACTGCCGAGACCCAGAAGCTCTTTGTCCATGTCGTCGAGATCTTCCTGCTCATCGGCTTTTGTGCTCTCATCTCTCGGGAGCTTGGGCTCGGGAGGTAGAGACGGTTCGTCTTCGGATGCGTATGCATCCCGTGAGTTATTGTGACCGTTCATGGCAAGTAGCTGGGGCTGCAGGACACGATTCGTGCCAACAACACCCTTGATACCCATTTGAGCATCCCAACGATCAAGACGTCTGCCAATTCGTCGCACAGCGGCACAATATGCCGCAACCTCTTCACCGAAGTCGTCCTCTTCTTCATGCAGCTGCACCAGTCCAATCAGACCTCTGCCTTGGAAAATCCCTTCGTGTCTCACGTAGTTCTCTTCGCATTCGCTATCGTAGAACACATCATCTTTTGAGGAGTCTATTCGGTATTTGCATCTGTAGAAGACACTCGTGTTCGTTCTCCTCGCCTTTGCGACACGGTGCTCCCTTCGAAGACCTCGGCTGAGTATATAGTCTACTCGCTGATTCCGATTCTTCTCAACAGCAAGCTGATGCGCCGTTAGAGGCCGGGGACGTCGCATGATGCCCTCCCCTGGTCCAGGGACTGCAGTGGGCGACGAGCCCTCAACCATGGGATTCTTGAGAGAATTTCTCGCTTTCCCGTTGTTGAGCACACTGTGTATGCGCATGCCACTAAGACCAAAACCTCGCGGCGGTGTCGATCTCGTGCTGTCCACATCAGACTCGTACTTTGGTCGTATTTTGCCCAGAAGGGGTGCTGGGCTTCCACCTCCGTCGTTGGCACGTATTTTGCTTAACTGGGCAGCTGATGGAATCTCGTCGGCGATGAGTTGAAGCTTCGGCTTGGGACCTCGCTTGGGAGGCCCGTTCTCAGCTTGGAACACTGCTTGATCTGCTTCGATGATACGCTTCCTCTCCCGCTGTTTACCTCGACCGTATTCAATCTCCTCGATGGTATTGACATTCTCCAGTTCCTCTTCCTCTGCAGTCAAATACTTAAGTCTAGGGACGCCTTGATTCTTCACTCCTTTACCGTAATCAATACCAGGCCCAAAGGGGTTTTCTTCGGCGCCTTCCTCTGTGAAATCCGATTCAAGGTAGAACCACATCAACCAAAGAAATGCAGTGGCTCGTGATTCGCTTGATATATCAGTGCGCATGATCAGATCGAAGAAGTCCTGTCCTTTCTCGAAGTGTAATTCTGTGATCTTGGGAGAATATTGCGCAAGAACGAATATCAGGTTGACTGGATTCGTACGAGGGGGATCATCAAGTTCTTTGATCTTCTCCGTAGTATTAGGCTCCGGTCTGTCCTCTGAAGCTCCTTTCAGTATGGACTTTAGCCTTGGAGCATCTTGCAGCTGTTTATAGGAATTCGGATCTTGCCGAGCTTGTAAGGAAGGTATCGCATGGTATGTCCGAAGCTGTGCTCTCATTTCAGGAAAGACTATATCATTATTAGACAGATTTAGGCACCGATCGGAAAACTTACAATTCAGAGTCGTGTTCATGCGACCTAGATTTACCAGAAGACAGACCATTGCCATGTTCTTAGCAGGCTCATGCTCCGTCAACAGCTTGTCCCTCAATATCTTGCTAGTCTTACTACTCCGAGCCATAGCATCAATGTATAGAGACGCAAATGTCTGCCGGGGCCAGTTGTCTTCCTCTGGTTGGTAACTGTTGGTGAACACTGCTTGTTCGTTCTCAAAGACCAGTCTGAGGAAGTCATACTGTATATCCTTACGCCAGAGCGGTTCCCCGTCGTCCTTTTTCAGGTGCCGGATCTTGTTTCCGCCGTACAGCCCTCCTAGAGTCGTTTGGTCTTTCTCCTTGGTCTGCCTCTTCCTGGCAGATTCGGTCTCACCATCTACTTCACCAAAGCCTGTCATAGGTGTCTTCCGCTTTGATGCTGTTGTAGATGTGGCTGGGGACTGCGCAAACGCAGAAAATGAGGCTCCCTCATCTTCTGTCGCATGGCGAGACGCTGAAGTTGTATCGAAGTCTGGTCTTTCCAGCACATGCCCTATCGTTCCTCGAATGTCAACATCAGGCTTGACAGGTGAGGATGCGAATGTTGTCGTATTATCATCAACGATGGTTGAATTGCCCGGACTAGGGGGCAATCCATTGTGGTCCGCCATCGCTGCCTGTCTGCTCCCCTTCCAATGTATGATAATCTGACATTCGATAGCACCAATATGCGCAGGCAGATAGAATGGTCGATGCTATAATACTGAAAATTGTGTGCGCACGATGCTGTTGTTGAATTTTACCTCTACATCAGCTCGACGTCTTTCCGGCCAAGCTGTCCCTGTCGCATCGCGTAACGCGCGTGCTGTCGGCTCATTTAACAAGCTTGAAGCCTGAGGCAAATATACTTCAATTATGGATTATGAAAGGTCTAGAACGATTTAACCCATATGGATAGATACACAAGAAAAACCATAATGATACAGGGCTTGGCACGCTAGTATGATTCACATTCATTTGCTAAATACAGTATAGCATACTGGACAACTATTCCACGCACATGCTCTTCTCGCGCATTGATACCCCTTTAATTTGACGGACCGGTCGAAACCGCCTCCGAATTGCTGTCCGGGACCAATTTAACACTGCAAAGCTTGAGTGTAGTTATAGTGATGCCCAGTTCAAGCTAGCTCTTCGGCTCCAATAACTTTAATGCGACCTCATCGACCCCATGCTAAGCCATTTTATGTGTATAATAACTAGTACACACGCCTCAACCCATGACCACCCCTCACATCTCCTGGGCTGAGGCACAAGTCTTGGAAGAGGACTTCCTCGTGGTTTTGTGATCAGTCTCAGAGATTATTGATCCTTCCCGCAGCTGCCACGAGAAAGGGCGTACAAACCAGAGATACATTTGTTCGTCCATGAAGTTTCAGCTTAAGATACTATTGTAGTATATTTGGTCTGCCAGTATCCTATTTCCAGCAATGCTAGATATCTATATCCTATCATAAAAAGATCGAACCATCACAAGCCATCTTAACGGTGGTGGCTTTCTCAAGCCATCTCCAAACGGTTGCTGTCCTCCTGCAGCTCGTTGGAAGGAAGTGGTAGTCTTCTGCGCCTAATTAGCCTTGCGAACCTCAGCAAATCGACGTCTTCTTCACCGCCATCATCCTAAAAATCGAAGTATCTATAGGTCACACAACAAGCTGGTGTATGCCAGCAAAGTCCCGAAGTTTAGCCTCCCCAAAATATCACCCTTGCTTACCATGTTGATCGGTAGCATTTTACCACAAGCTGGTGTATGCCAGCAAAGTCCCGAAGTTTAGCCTCCCAAAATATCACCCTTGCTTACCATGTTGATCGGTAGCATTTTACCATTTAGCCGGTTCCACTTTCTGGCCTTAGAGGATGCCTTCTGCTGCATGTTCCCTGAGGCTTGGGAAAGCCTTATGGCAGGGTCCGCGGACCACAAAGCCATGAGTCGCCGGCATGACTGCAAATTAAGATGCTGATGTGACGTATTCTGGTGGTGTATGCATACTCCAGGTCCTGAAATAGCCATCGGTCTACTTATGACTACGACGTGGAGTTGACGTGCCAAATTCTCTAAGACAGGTACTCAATCTGAAGAGTGTTTCGAACCAACAGGCTACAGCTGGGCATCGTGTACTCCGAAAACCCTCTAGGGGAGAACTTGGTAAAAAGGTGCACTTAACTGTAAGCTGATAGTAACAGTTTTATGAGTAGAGACACTTTCTGTAATGCAGATTTGAGCCCTTTCGAATCAAGCGGCGAGTGAGACCCCGATATCCTCTCATAGCGTGAAAATACCACCCAACATAGCTTCCTGTGATGAACATGGGATAAAAGATGCGTGTTGATTGTCCGTTCTGAATGTCCTCCCAGAATAGACTTCAAAGAACCTCAAGTTGAACCACGGCAATCTAAGGTTGACTAAGTAAACCTGAACGAATGTCCCAAGCAATCTCGATGCGTTTCTGTGTCGAAGTCGAAGAGCTTTTGTGGTATCCATGCTACTAGATGTCTCCATTCGTCTATGCCAGGACCAAACTGTATCAGTGGAGATGCCAGTAGTTGCTGATATACCTTGTGGATTCTAGTGTGATATTAGTGTCTACGCATCCTGAACGGAACGCTGAATTGGCTAACAACTTACATGAATTAATCTCGATAACGAGCAAATGTCCTCTAGAATGGTGATCGTAGTTCCCAGGCCTTTCCATCTTTCGTGACTCCAAATTCTACATCTAACAATTATAGCGAACTGCCTCTCCCACTTCCACTTCCACTTCCACTTCCGCTGGTGCTAGCATATTCATAAAAGTGCTGTTCCTCATACGACCGATCTCCTACATGCTCATAGAAAGCTGCTTCTGATTCGTAATATGCATCTTCCTCCTCATACATCGGCTGTGAATTCGTATTGAAGTGGCTTGCCTCCTGATAGCTCCTTGTATCTTCTCTGGGTGAAGTCCCCCGACGAAGTTGTTCCTCTCTGGCTTGTTCCGAGGAAACCACATGGCGTATGTTTAGTCCTCCCCATGGCAGACCGGACAAATTATTGTTCGCGATTAATTCGTGGGGATAGGGTGTGCGGTATGCATTTCCTGCTTGTGCCTGGTTTTCGGCCTCGCGGTCTCGACGCTCTTTGGATTCCTTAGCTTTATCTCCTAGATGCAGATGTTAGCATGAGTACAAAATGCTACAATAACAAGATATTCTTACGGAACTTCCTTTGAGCAATGCGGTTTTGCACGCGTCTTCTCTCTTCCGGATCCTGGATGTCGCTCCAATCGTCATTCTTGTTCCTTGACGCAGTGGACGAAGCTTGACTTTTGCCTTTCCTGGAAGGAGACAAAAGGTGAGTGGAAGACATTTCCATTTCAGTGTTTGAGTCTTCTCCTGTCTTCTACTTGGCTGTCGTGTCTTGCTCGGGTTGATCGACCACAATCAGTGGAACTTGAGATTGTCTCAGCTAGACAATTTGCTCCAGTTGCTGTTCGGAAATGTCACTTGAAGTGCTGTAGTTCCTTTCAAACATCAGCGCTATAGCTCTAGTGAAGATCTCAAACTACGACATCTTGATAGAATGAAAGGGCTAAAGAGAGAAGTTTTCATACGACTTAAGTGAGTCTTTTACTATGAGGTGACTGATACTACTCGTTGATATACCAGCATCTGACTTCGAAAGGAACTGACTCAAATTCTTCAGAGCTTGTGTATGGCTGCAGGCATTGATGTTGAACCCCATATACTGAAATTCAATCAATACTCGGTATTATGTAAAAGTTATTTGGCCCCGGACGAAAATTTTAGGAGGTGGTGTAGTACGGAGATAGAGAAGCCATAGCCAGATAAACCTATGATGCTCAATCTCACCCATGAATCAGGTACGGAGACGGTGTATTAGAACAAGACTTCAGGTTAAGAGGAAGGAATTAGGCATAGCCTCGAAAGGGCTTGGATCGGTGAAGAGATATCGAACGCCATGGAGGAACGTGACAACGTGAACGCCAAGCGAGGATGAGGCCTCCTCGCAACCAAGAAGAAGGGTGGGATTATCTACATCGCCTCCAGGCTTTCCCATAGGACTTTGAGAAGCTCCTATAAATCACAGGTTTCCATATAAGAATCTGTACTTAGCATTACAGAACTCTCTTTTGCCGGGGGGTTAGCGGCCGTTTTTCTTTTATGTCTGTTCATTCTAAACCTTCAAATTTGGCCTATCAGTTCGCTAAACTAGTCCTCTTCGAGCGCTGGATAAATCAGAGCTGTTTTGTATATTGTAATGTATCTCGAATGCTTGGGCTGCCAAGTCGTGACAGGGTAGTCTCGCATAATTAAGCAGTGTAAAAGCTCACAAGGACACATTGATCCGAACAACGCGAGAAACCTCAACGGCTGGTGGTAATACAAAATGGAGATTGTTGGTGTATGGACAGAACGTCTAAGGGAGCGGGAAATCCTTTTAGCACTGCAGCCTTTCTGGCGATATTTTGAGCGTTCGAGCAATCTTTGCCCAGGGCTATCCTAGAGCAATCCCAGAATGCCGAGAAATAGCTTGCTTCTCCATTGTGATGCTAATGGTCTGATAATTCTTGGTACGTGATTACTCGTGGTCTGAAGGTAGCTCTCGCATGGCATAGAAGCCATAAAAAAGCCACAAAGCGACGCAGCGAGGTACATTCTTGAAGTGGCTAGGCCGGAGTAAACTTGCTTATGACAAGACGCCATCTTTTCCAGGCAACAGCTGTTCTCGCTTTTTGAGTTGCTACAGCTTGACAGCCCCTTTTCCATGAGAACCACTACCATCGACCAGCAAAGCAATGAAAGAATCACCTCCAAGAATCGCTTGACCACGCGCCAGCGCGGTTTGTGTTGAGTCATTAGATTTCTTATTTAGCATGCTGCTAAGACACCGAGTATGAGTAACTCAAAACCACCTGATATCACCAATAGAGAATTTTGCTTCTAGCTGACAAAGATTACTTCCCTGCTCTTTAACATCCTTCCATAGAAAATGTCGCCTCCTTTATGATTACTGGCCGATCAGGGAGTATGTAATGTTCGACAATGTATCAAGCCGCGTGTAGCCAATGGTAGCAATCTGCACGGTAGACGATAGATTAACGACACCCAATCCGTGCCAATGTCATGGGTGTGGGCAGCCAGAGGTCTGAGGTCCAATAACGTAACATCGCATTTTCATTGACTTCAATGACATGAAACTGACTTGAATACAAGCCCTCGGAATTTGAACGTATCAACACCGCTCCTGCTCGGTTTTTTTTTGGTGGGTTTCTCAAGCACTAACTGTACATCAGTGCTACCTACACTAGATAAAGCACCTCTATCATCAGTTTCACACCGACATAGACGATTAGTACAAGAATGGCCGGTACCTGGGGTCCATATCTACGGAGCTGGTGTAAGTCAGCCTAAATGCAGATACTCGGAATTGTGTTCTGTGATTTCAGAAGGGTATTGTTCTGATTATAATTAAGTGGGCCATAGATTAAGGCAGGGCGCTTATGTAGGTACAGTGTATTATTAGAAGGTTCTTGGATCGTAATCACGTCAAACTTACCCGATCCATGTGTCCAAAGCACATGGCGTCGAATAGGACCGCATATGAACTCTTCGGATCTTCTGGAAATTCTTGATGCTTTCTTGGTTGCTCGCACATCTTTGTTGGTTCGAGGTAGTATTACCTTTAACGGTGGTGCATGAGGGGCTGACTGGAGAATCTGGCCCTTACACTGATCATGTTGTACATTATAGCACCTGCAAGCCTAGTAGTATACAAATAGACTCAGCCGTTGCGCAGCTCACAACCCAAATCTTTACCGTATGGTACATATACACAGTAAATATAGGGCTGCGGCAGGGTTGCTTATCATCTCGTAGCACGCCTTGCCTCTGATCGTCTTTTCGCAGCTACTTCAGCCTATAGGAATCGGGAGTTAGCCAATGCTTGATGAGGAATAGAGTCTGCGTCTGAATCTTGACTGACGAGGTAGGCAGGTAGTACTCCGTGCTAGAAGCACTTGCTTGTCCCGTCGTTCAAATCCCGGATTTTTCACAAGTTCCACCGCTGGGATTACTTACCCTGCGTCGTTCTCCACCGTCAATCACTCTGCCTCTCTTATCTTCCCATAGCCCTTCAGTCACCACAATTTTGGCCCCTATCTTACCTTTTAGAGGTTGAACTGCCTTTCCCACAATAGAACTTATTCCTTGAACACGAAGCCCCTTGACTGGCACTGATGTTCCCGTCGACAAATCCCTCGCAAGTCTATCCGAGGGTACGTTGACCACGATCTTGCGCTTCTTCAACGGTATGCTAGTTTGCGAAATGTTGCGTTCGATGGGTAGCTCTGCTACTTTGAAATGCGCTGCTCCATCCTCAACATGTTCCAGGTCTCCTCCGATTCCATATAAGCCCTTCCTGTACTTTTCTACCCAGCGAAGTAGGTATCGCCGTGCTCGCGGGGGCTCAACTCCCATTCCTTTCAATTGTCCTGATGTTACGGAAAAAAGCTGGGACCAAGACGTTATTTTGTCGCTGTGTTTGCTTAATGATCTGCCGATCAGCTTAAGGAAAGTCTGAACATCTGGCACGAAAGGTATAGTCGGCGGAGTCCTGAGAGTGCTTCTGCGACCAGATTCTGGTATGGATTGTAGTCCGCGGATTGTTCGGTTGGGAAGGAATTGAAATTGCGAGATTGAGAACGGCATCGGCCGCAGAGCAGATTTGATCATTGTGCGTACCATGTTCCTAGCGGAGTGAGTGTGAGATAAATACAACAGAACAGATGAGTCGCCCGTTCAGTCTGTCAGTGTCGTCCAAAAAGCCCATATTCAAGTGGAGTCGCTATCACGTGAACTCCCGTCATCTTAGTCAAAATCTATATCTATATCCATGTTCCTGTTCTATTCCTACTCATTACCTAACGGCTGGACTCCTCTGTTTTGTACTCCCGGTTCACGGATTTATGTTCCACTTCACTTAGTATACTTGATGAATACTCTGAACCATCAAGTTCCTTGGACGGTTTTGGTAACTTGGACAATATGGAGCATCAGGTTGGCTACAAAGCTCCTGTTCCAACAACAGAGATATCTAATGAACTCTTTGATTTTGTTTCCGGAAAAGATATAGAGCCACCTCGCAAGAAACAGAAAACTGCTTCGGCCAAAGTTGATCTCGGCTCCTGTATGTATGCACCTTACCTTTCGCTTCATTTTCCTCCAAGTGGAAATTCCACTGACATGTTCCAGATATTCTCATCAATAAGTCAACCACTACAGTCAAATGCGTCAGCTCCCGGTTGAGGAATTTGGCACCATTATCTAGAAAAGACATACAGCCGATCGTGAGAATTTCAGGATCGAAAGCCGAGCATATCGAGATTTGGAGTACTGGACGCTCGATTTGTAGCATACTATTATCAGAGAACACTGAGTCCCGTATAATCGCTACTTTATCTTCGAGTAGAAATCGTGATCAAGCGGTAAACGTTCAGTTCGACGTGTCTTTGTCGCACCGAGGTAGGTGAAGTCTGACATCAGATCTTGTTTGTTTGCTAACTTGTAGACTCGCGGGACTTCATCCAGCTTGCGGTTTCGATTCTGTGGAAGGCAACCAAATCTCCATATGAGACTCCACACCGAAGATCTTATCTAGTGAACACCATTTTGGTAGGCTAACTCCGCGGACTTTAGCTCAAACATCGGGCACTGATACTGGTCAGAACGAGTACTTCCAAGTTGGAGCGGTTACAGATACAGACTTCTCACCTCAGTACTTGTATCAGTCTCTCCACACTTCCAACCAAGATGATCAGGACGGTTGGGAGCATCTGAGTACGCCATCGGTTGAAGTCAAGCTCTACCCGTTCCAGAAGAGAGCAGTCAAGTGGTGTGTGCACCGAGAGGTGCATCCAGACTTGCCGCACAATGGGGGCGAAACTTTACCTATTTCATTTGTTTCAGCCCACGATGCACGCAATCAGACTTGTTACGTATCCAAAATACTAGGTGTTATCACCTTGGATATTAAACCTTTCCGTGCGGTTGAGAGAAGCCTACGAGGAGGCATCTTGTCTGATGAAATGGGGCTTGGGAAAACTATTTCTGCCATTACTTTGATAACACTTCAGTACGTAGTGAATCTGTTCTCGTACCACTGGGCAACCAATATCAAAGTGGCTGACATCACAATTCAGTAAGCAGCCTCAAATGCCTAACACTGTCTATGATCCATGGACCGGAACTACGGTACAGCCAACAGGAGCCACTTTGATTGTCACACCTCCCTCGATCCTCAACCAGTGGATATCCGAAGTTAACAAGGTCGCACCGCGGTTGGATTGTTTCAAGTATGACGGCGTGAATAAGCACAGTGATATGAGCAGTACGCAGCTTCTACAGCGGCTATTGACCTCTGATATTGTGATTACCAGCTATAACGTGCTTGGTGCGGAGATCAATTACACTACATTAAATCCAGAGAAGACTCTACGACATGCTGCAAAATACCAAAGACCAAAATCGCCACTTACGCAACTGTCGTGGTGGAGGGTATGTATGGACGAGGCCCAAATGATTGAAAGCGGTGTTAGCAAAGCCGCTTTAGTCACTCGTGTTATCCCAAGAGTAAACGCCTGGTGTATCACTGTAGGTATCCCCTGAACTCTTCTTTTTGCCAACGTCTTCGTTACTAATACCTATTAATCGTAAAGGGAACTCCGATTCGGAAAGGAATCGAAGACGCCTTAGGCTTACTGATCTTCCTTCGACTTGAACCCTTCACCTACAAAGATTGCTGGTAAGCTATGCGACTTTCTTTGGCTTCGTATGTCCATCCTATTCCCATGGCAGCCAATACACCTCGTAATTATGATTGGCTTGCTCCTCCAATTCGTTAGGATTGCAGCTACAACATTCATTGAATTAATGCCCTGTCCCCCATACACGCGAACATTGCTAATTCACACACTAGGACATCTCTCATATCAGACAAACATGTCTTCCGGGACTTGTTCTCATCGATCGCCATTCGTCATAGCAAGCGTAGCATACGCGACGAGTTAAGACTACCAATTCAGCGGAGATATGCGATCACCATGTATGCATAAGCCGATGCCAAAGATGTTTGCATGGATAGTGCGATGCTGTAACTGACATATACCAGACCCTTCACGCCAATTGAACATGAGAACTATAAAGAGTAGGGGGTCCTTGTTGTCATTAAGACGGCTTTTCGGTGCTAGGCTGGTGCTAAGCTGGTGTTCTGCCGTCCATCTCAGCATATGCAAACTTGCTAACTTGTGTGATTTACAGGCTTTACGAGCAAATGTGCCGTGATGTTGGAGTCGACACCAGTGGTGCTCCCCTCAGCAATGATTGGGAACTCGAAAGCGTTGCCAGCCTGATGAGAGCCTGGTTGGTGCGCTTGCGACAGAGTGCTCTTCATCCAGAGATTGGAGCACAGAATCGCAGAGCACTTGGCAACGTGGCGGGCCCGTTGAGAACGGTCGAAGAAGTTCTTCAAGTATGTTTCTTATCACACCTTCAACAATTTTCAACGGCTTCACCTATTATATACTGACAGTAGGCTATGTAGACGATGATTGAAAACACGGATGGTACAATCAGCACGGATACTCGTAATTTGTTTGCCTTGAAGTTGAAGAGAGGCCAATTATTCGAGAATTCGCCTCAAGTCAGAAAGGCGAGTACTTCTTCCCGGCTATGTTACTTCCTGATACAACCAATTGGTTCAGTGGATCTGTCCATCGATTATGTGCTTACAACGCGTAGGCTCTGGCCATTTTTGAAGAAGTCGTCTTCGAGTGTTCTGCTGGTTTGTCTGCCATATTACTCCCATATACTGTTTGAATGATCAACGCTCATGTTTTAGTTGTCGGAGAGTATCGGGAACAGTTGCACTCAGAGGTTTCCTCAGCCGGATCTGTCGCAGTTCTTCACAGGTGCGATCCAGCTATCATAGGTTCCGAGAATGATAGTGATGTTGAGGAAGAAGAGTAAGTGCCTGGAATATTTCGAGTCGTCATTACACAGTTGTCTGGAGCCGTTTAATGAGCGTACCATGACCTAATGATCAACTGGTCTGAGGTCAAGCTCCACCCCTCCGGCAGACAAGCAACAGCGATCATTTCATGATGATTCCACATATTCACCGTCTCGAAGCATCGCTGACTGTCAAACTAGTACCGAGTCCGTCTCACGAAGTGAAATATGCGGGCTAAGATTGAGATCGGCCGTAGAGATTCTCCATATGGCGATATTCTTTCGTGCAAGTTGCTATTTCCAAATGAAGACAAACTTCAGGAACGAGGAGCATATCATACTGGATTCCGATGAGTTCAAGGTGCTAGAAAAGCTTGAATTGGAAGGATATGATCAGGCCAAGACTTTGAGGCGAGAATTACTACAAGAGGTCTGCTTTCAAATTATGTGGAGAGTTGTAAAGCTGATGCGAAGTACAGGTAGCCAACAGAGCCGATAGGCTGATGCAGACCATTCAGAAGCGAGCGGCCGAGCAACAGTTTGTCGTAATCCCCGAATTTTCAATCAAGGCACCTACTGGTGGCCTCGAGTCCCGCAACTTGCTCGAAAGACTGGACTCGCTCGCTGCTGCGCTAGATGGTCAAGCTGAAATTATTGATGAGTGGAGGGAGAAAGTCGTCCAGTTCCTTGTGCAGCCCCTGGTGGACCAAGACGATCAAGAGATCACAGGAGAGGAGTATGAGGAGGCTGCCAAGGCACAAGATGAAGTTATTGTATATATGTTGGCCCTCCGATCAGCGGTTGCAGACCGGAGTGAGGTGAGTCAGAGACAGTATCTCTGCGACACTAGAAACATTAAAACACAAAAACCGACTGACATCTGCCAGGCACTTTCTGGCCAAGAGAACAAATTGATAACGTACGATGTCAATAACGCGCTAACATATGCTGGAAAGTCACCCGCAGAGGTACGTAGCGATTCCGGGTAACGTACCAGGGTTGACCTAGACAGGGGTCAGCACCGCCCAGAACCATTGAGCTTCTGAGTGTGCGAGAACAGTTGAAGCCTCCAAAGGAGCTGGGCTCTGTTCGAGGTATCGTCGCTGACTTGCGGGCGCTTGATTTTGCGCTGAAAACAAATGGCTCTACTCGAGCGCAAAATGAAGTGGCCATTGTGAATACACAGCTTCGACAAGCTCAGAAGCTGCTCGCCGAACAAACTAAAGTAACTACAGCTTTAGAAAAGGAAGTTGGTATCTTCACCAACGTTGTCAACTCTCGACTGGACTACTACCGGTATGTATTCATTATCGACTTTTTACTCGCCATTGTTAACGTAGTAGACAACTCCAATATCTTTCGGATGCTGTTGCGCCTCATCAAGCTATTGAAGGTGCGGAGGTGGAGAGGATGGCCACGAAGATGGTTGCAGACGAAGAAGCCCTGGCGCAGAAGATCGCCACAGCGCTCTCAAAGCGACGCTATCTTGAACATCTCAAAAGAGAAGCTGCTAACCCAGAGGAGCAACGTGCGTGTGTCATTTGCCGCGAGACTTTCGAGATAGGTGCCCTCACCGTTTGCGTATGTATGGCTACGACTGTAATTCTTTTTCTGACATTTTCAGGGTCATCAATATTGTAAAGAGTGTATAGGTGGGTACACACTCCACGAAATGATCATGACAATCGATTTCATGCTATGCAATAGAAGCTAACTCAAACAGGCCTTTGGTGGAAATCGCATCACAC
Source organism: Calycina marina (assembly GCA_019669825.1). Lineage (NCBI taxonomy): Eukaryota > Fungi > Ascomycota > Leotiomycetes > Helotiales > Pezizellaceae > Calycina > Calycina marina. The sequence continues at coordinate 15,384 of MU253827.1, read as the reverse complement.
TTGCCCGGTCAGTCATAAGTCCCGTGATTCTGTGGCTGCGCTGATGATAACATAGGTCTGTAAGAAGAAGCTAACTAAGGTGGATCTCTACGATATCACCTATAAGCCTTCCCAGCCCACGCTTATGACCGATTGCCCAGGGCAGGTATATTCATCTCAACCTCAACGATCCACATCCGGAGCTATTTATTCAGCGATAAGCAAGAATACTTTAGCAGACATCCAAAATATGAAACTCAAGGGCCCTTCGTTTACGAGCAAAGTTGATACACTCGCTAGACACATAATTTGGCTGCGACAGTCTGATCCGGGCACAAAATGCATAGTCTACAGCCAGTTCAAGGAGTTTCTTGATGTCTTGGCTGTTGCATTCGAACACTTCCGGATCGGATTCTCATCCATCACTCAGAAGAATGGCATTAAAAAGTTCACAACCGATCCTGGAACAGAGTGCTTTTTGCTACATGCCAAAGCACATTCTTCTGGTCTCAATTTGACGATGGCATCCAACGTTTTCCTGTGCGAGCCTCTGCTCAACACAGCACTCGAACTTCAGGCTATCGCACGAGTCGATAGAATTGGTCAACAACAAGATACAAAAGTATTCCTCTACCTAGTTGATGAAACCGTTGAGGCATGTCACTCGAATGAATGCCCGTGATATTTACTGACTTGCCTAGGCTTCTGTGTACGAATTAAGTGCTCGCAGACGTTTGGAACATATCGATCAGTCAAAAGCGGAAGAAAAGGGCAAAGAGAAGGAGATTGCATCAGATGAGCCTCTTGATTCCACTACCATCGATGATGCGAACTCTCTGGAGCTACAGCAGTCTTCTTTTGCACATCTCATGGCGAATAGTGGAGGGGGCGAATTCGTTCAAGATGGCGATCTCTGGTTTTGTTTGTTTGGAAAGAAGACTCAATTGGCGAACCATAGGTTGGAGGTGAGACGCCATCTCGCCGCGGAAATTGCAGAGCGGAGACAGATTGCTGCTTGAATTATGGGCCGATTGTGTCTTATTTTCATGGGATCTACACATTTCAGCCAACATCGCATTGTAACGAACCGAATCGAGACAAATCTTGCTAAGCTGGGTTATAAATGGCATAGCAGGATTTATATATAATCGACTAAACTCATTTCGGTAGAATCCGGTTTGATAGCCCCTATATTGTCTCAAGCTCTCTAGCACATTTAAGAAATCAGGATACCTGTTATAGAGCAATTATTCGTTTCACACCTTGATAAGAATTATTTTATTTTATCCTTAGTAAATTTCTAAGAGTCCCTTCGTATTGTACCAGAGATTTTGAAAGAATAAGCCCTTAGGGAGGACTCTAAAAACCCAGATTCCACGGTACGATTTGCCCACATGAGAACTCCATCTGTCAGGCTTTTGGAAATGCATGCCTCATATTCTCGAAGTCACGTTGCCAACTTTAGTGCTTACATCCTCTGATCTCATTTCGCTCGTCTTACCTGGCACTGACCACTGATTGTTTGCTAAGACACATAATGCCGCAGAAACTAATAGTTCGGAGTTGACCAATCAGTAGACAACAATATCCCCAGACGCAGCAAGTACCTTTGGACGCGTTGATTATTAAGATAAACTGTCAAATGACACAACGCAGTTCCTGATTAGTGTCGCTGGGCGGCATGTTCTTCTCTTTCCCTTGTGTTGTTGTATCACGTGAATTCAGGTCACATGGCATGTGGGCAGTCCTCGTTTCATGCCTTACATCGTAGGCAACAAAGGATAATGTCACAACTCGGATCACGCGACTCCGTCCCGTCGAACAGAACGAATAAAGCCGACTCTCAGCCAAAGGACTGGGAAAAATGGACATTGGAAGAATTCCAGGCTGAGGCCTCCGTTGGGGGAGGTACTTCAGCTCTTTTGTGGGGAATGGCGCAGACCATTCAACAGCTACGGAGAGGAGTGGATGCGCTGAAGACGCGCCCGAAAACGTGGGCCACAATTGCGGCCCCAAAAAAAACATGTGGCCAACAATGCCACCAGAAAGACATAGATCATCGTCGCCGTTGACGATGCCGAAAAGGGACTGAAGCGCCGCAGCGGCAAAGATACCCTGCAGGCGGCTCTCAATGAACTTGGGACAGTGGTAGAGAACGCCAAGCGTCTGCCCAACGGAGATTCAGCTCTCCGTGTGGTAGCGGGCAGGAGGGCGACATCCTCAATGACCGAAAATGAATCGAGGTAGTTTATGGCCGCAAGGCCAAGGTCATCAAAGGGGGACTCCGACTCCTCACCAAGAGCATCCCGACCGACATAATGGAGAGGATAACTGAGGAGGAACTTTGTGCGCGGTGCAAAGCCTTGCACTACACGAAGAGACAAGGAAGAGACGGGTTCGGCACGGTCTTGTGCACCGTCCCAAACACCGAGAGGCCTCGCGTATGGTCAGAGAGGGAGTCGAACTGGGTGGCCTCATCTTCCGGTGCAAGCCCTTCTGCGCGGAGAGCAAAGCACAGCAGTGCTACAACTGCATGGGCTGGGGACACATTAGACGCCAATGCCGCCAGGTGACCTGGTGTGGGAGGTGCGGCAAGGGGAAGCACACCGGAGAGTGTGCTAGCCATGAGTGCGCCAACTTCAAGGGGCCTCACCCTGCCGTCGCATGGCAGGTGTGCCCGGTTGCCATGGAGCACAGAAGAGCAGCCGACCGGGCCTTTAGGGACAGGCCCAGATCCTACGAAAACCCACCGAAGAAGCAAGTCCCACGAGCCCCGGCCGCACCCACCGTAGGGACGCCGAACCAGCCCCGACCAGCGACTGAACCAGCGACTGAACCGGCGACCGAATCGGCGCCCGAGAGAACTGAGAAGGCGCCCGAGGTCACAATAAAGGAAGAGGATAGAGAGGAATCAGAGGAGGACATCGAGGATATGCCGGACGCGCTGAATATAACGGACACGCCAAGCACACAAGGCAAGAGGCGCAGGTGGGAAGAAACGGCTTGTGCTACGAAGCCCGCCGCCGCAGGAGTCCGGAAACTGCGAAAGGCCAAGGATCGAAGGATGAGGCCGAATGCGGCCAAGATCCAAGAGAAGCCGGCGAGGAATATTCACATCGCTTAATGACGAGAAGCAAGAGTCAATCAAAAGCGAACACTCCAACAAGAGAGCACAAAATGCTGGAGAGAAACCACCGCCAAAGCGACAAAGGACGGGCGTGTCCTTTGGAACTTGGCGCGATGGGGAAAGCTGCGCAGCCACAGCCCGACGGAGCGACCCCAAATTCCGGACCTCCAAAACGAGGGGAATGGAAGCTGGGCACGCACGATGGAGGAAAATGCACGCGCCTTCTCGGAGAGAGTCTTCCCGGAAATGCAGCCGGAAAGCGCCCCGAGATCGAGCTCCAGCCCTGGATGGATGAGAGGAGAAATGCCAGAGGTGACGACCCAGGCCCGTGGAAAGCATCAGGCGCCGACGGATTGCCCAATGGGTTCCTCCGCGCTTGTGGCCTTCCACTGATCGAAGGAATTCGGCGAGTCGCCATAGCTAGCCTGGCTCTCGGACATTATCCCAAAGCCTTCAAGAAAGCTAGAGTGGTAGTGCTCCGGAAACCAGGAAAAACGAAACATCAGCTCAGCTCACCAGGCGGGTGGAGACCTATCTCTCTCCTGAGCTGCATGGGGAAAATTGTGGAGGCTATCGTGACGAGGAAGATGACAGATGGTAGAGAAAACGGATATACTACCCCCTGAACAGATGGGAAACAGGGCGGGGAGGTCAACAGAACTGGCGGCCAGGTTCGCCACGGAGACGGTATGGGCCTCGTGAGAAAAGAAGCTCCCTTGCTCGATGCTCCAACTGAATCTCAAAGGTGCTTTCGATCGTGTCCACCACGGATGGTTGCTCGCAACCCTAGAAGACCAGGGATGGCCGACGTGGGTGACCCTATGGATGGCATCGTTCCTAACGGACCGAATAGCCACCTTGACTTTCGATAACTGGGAGTCGGATTCTATAAAGGTGCCGTCCGGCGTGCCACAAGGCTCACTCTTATCCCCTATTTTGTTCATCCTCTACACCACTCCGCTCTTTCGGAAGCTGAGAGATGTCGGCGGGATAGGAACAGTGGGGTTTGCAGACGACACGAATCTTCTAACCGTCGGGAAGGGGACAGAGGACTGTTGCACGGCCCTAAATAAGGGACGGGAAGTGTGCAGAAGCTGGGCAAAGGAACGAAGCATGATGTTCGAGCCCCAAAAGAGCAAGCTGATACACTTCGTCAAGACTAGGGCCGGTAACATCCAAACCTTGACTCTTGACAATGACGTGATCAAGCCGGTAGAGGAGACTAGATTCCTGGGCGTTCACCTGGATCGGAAGCTGAACTTCACAGCCCACAAGAACCACATCCTGGCCAAGCTGAAGACACAGCGGTTCGCTCTAACACGGATCGCGGCGAAAACATGGGGAACCTCGCTTCTCAAGGCTAGAGACGTCTACGTTTCGGTCATCCGGAGCGTACTAACATACGCCGCGTCTACCTTTGCGACACCGGCGAACACTCTCGGAGGGAAGCAAGGGAGGGGCTCCGGCATCATCTACCAGCTAGGCAAGGAACAGAACAAATGCCTACGCGTTGTCAACGGGTGCTCACCGCTCAACGCCAGTCAACCTTCTAGAGGCTGAAGCCCACTGCAAACCGATCAATGCAGTCCTAGCCGAGAGAGCGGCAGCATTCGAGGCCAGAGCCACAAGGGAGGTCGGCAATTAGCCCGAGACGTGGGGCAGGATCAAGAAATTGATCGCAAAGGCAAAAGGAGGAAGACGAGGGCGCGAAACCCAGCTGGCAGACGCCAAGACACTGGGCGACGTGAACAGGGGGCGCCACCGCGAAGAAGAAGTCGGAAGAATGGTGGAAAGGCTTCCAGCTACGCGAGGGCGTTCACCAGCGAACACCGAAAGTCGGCCTGCGGTGGGGGATGGCTCGCAAGATCTGGGGACAACTCACAAAACACGAATCCTTCTGCCTTGTGCAAGTGAGATCCGGGCATATTGGACTCAGGCAATACCTGAGACGAATGCAGGTCCCGGATATCGAACCATGGTGTGCATGTAGAGGAGGCCGAGCGGTCCAGGAAACGGTCGCTCATATCATCCTGGACTGCGAACTGGTAGAAGACAGGGCCGATCTCCCTTTCCTACGAGGAAGACGAGATCTAAACGAGGCCCTGGAAGATCCCAAACAATACCCCAGCATCGTCAAGTGGCTCTTAGCCACGGAACAGCTGCGGGAGTATCGCCTGGCGCTACAGCTCCGACCAGATGTAGAGACCACGTCACTCACCGCTCCAACCACCACATAACTCTGTTCCCGCGCGCAATGCGTTTACTCTTCCCCAACGGAGGCTCCAGCCAGAGAGTCAATTCTGGGCTTGTATATAGAACAACGAAGGTATTTTTACCGCCTGCCAGGCGGCTTTTCCCCGGGTACACTTGGAGCCTCGGACTATTAGGGTTCGAGATTAGTCATGATCAGCGCACATAGCACCATGGGGTGACAGAATTGACGACACCAGTGGCTGACAGAATTTAGTGCGCACTTGCGTCCCTCACCAAAATATAAACATCGCGTCTTTTTGTAAACAATACACTCTAGCTCAATTATGGCACCACCAACGCCTCTAAATTCTTTGCGACCACCTGTCCTTCAGCCCCTATCAGGAAATGAAGCTACCCCTCGACGGAGAACCAAATTTATTGATGCATTGGTAGACAGCCAGGGAAAAATATTGCTGCGCAATATAAGCTTGTGATTCATCACTTAGCTTGTAATACTTTTCTATCTTTGCCCATCCATACTTGGTGCAGGGGCCTAAGAATGGATGTTCAGCATACTCATCCTTGCCCTTCTCTAAGATTTCAAGCAGCAACTTCATGATAGGAAGGATACGCTCAACCGTAGCATAGTGGCCTTCACAAGCAAGTGTCGCGTGTGAGTAAGCGTATAGAAACTCCATCAGAAGTTTAAGATCATCCCATTCAGCGTCGGTAAGGGTATCTGCCTCCATATCGGCACGCTCCATGTTGTTGAATTGGGTGTTTGGCTCTCTTAGTCAAATGGCTCGTTCTAACATCTTGTACCACGAGTTCCAGCGTGTATCATTATCTCGTGTAAGACGAAGTTTTTTTGACAAGTACAAGCAGGCAGGCCAATAAGTAAGCAAGTCAGTGATCAGTTCAGATATATTTCGAACTGATTGACTGATTCATTGAGTCCAACTGAGTGACTTGACTGATCAGCTTATCAGTTACTGATAAGTTGGTACCCAGATTGATCCACCTCCTACTTCTCCACTAAGTCCAATAAGACCCCATTATTATTTGTTCCAACGTAATAGCCCACCCTATTTAGCCATTTCTTGAGACACTCTTGGTGCCAACGAAGCTACCCTGGCAGTTGCGAGCTCTGTGCGGTGGTTATGTGCGAGCAAGAAGAGAAGACTCTTTCGCACTCAGAGCTCATAGCAGGGATAGCAAGGAAGTCGGACACCATCTCGGCCAGATCAGGCCAGTCATCCTCGCGAGATCTCCAGTACTCTGAAGCACTCAAATGTCCAACTGTACGTTCCCCCAGGTATAAATATAGCTCATCACTACGGGCAGATGGACGCAGGAGATGAGCGGCAGTGGGGCGATCTGGTTGAGGATGCCGTCGAGGTACGAGCTAGCTGTTGGTATAGATGCAATTTCAACGTCCTAGTACACTAATCTTCTCATGATTGCTTCCCCACCTATAAGGAGAGATTGAAATACGAGATTTGGCCAATTAACCCTCCTCGATGATCTGCGGTTCGTAGTATGCAAATATCTCGTGAACACAGTTCAAAACAGTTGTATGGGAGGAGGGGAAAGTATTTATAGCTTGATGGTTCGCAATCTGAAAGACTCTCTTAAGGCGTACAGAGCTAGCTTTTCTAGCCTTGACCCCATCTTGATTTACCCACTCGTCCTTATCAGAGGTCTCAATTTCTTCGGCAAAGACCTGTTACGGCTCGGCCCGAGACGGCTTGGCGCTCGCCTCCATGTCCTCCAGCTCATTAGTCACTGATCAGTTGAGGTAATCTCAACTGGTTGACGTATATATACCATAGTAACTGATTGGCTTATACAAATAAGGCCTAACTGATTAATTTGCTTAACTTAACTTACTTATTGGCCTACCTGATCTTAACGAGGCATCTCAACGTGATCTCCGATGATGATGATGATTATTTTCGTCCTTTGTGGAGACCTCCCGAAGGGTATTAGGACGTGCTAAGCGAGTGCTTTACATACAAGAATACGACAGAAAGTAAGTCAGTGGAGCGAGCCAGGAGGGATCGTATGTCTTCTATGATTACATAAAAAGCCTCTCCCGCTGGTCGGGGAGGCTACAGTAGAAAGTGAGAGGAGCTTTCCTCTGCTTGTAGGCTCTAATAAAGAAGAGCTGGGCGAGTGTTGGATATTGGAAGTTAGTAATTTCTAGGTGGCGTTGGTGATAATTCAGATTTGACTCGGCTTGTTGGATGCTGGTTTCGTACGCTCATGGGCTTTCGGACTCTAATTTCGGAATCAAATTGTTACGAAGAAATGGGCTTGGTGGTGTTTTGTCTCTCAAGCCTTTTTGGCCAGTTAATGTGAGAGGAAGTTAAGTCATCTCGACAATTTGTATCCATACCATAGTCAACATTCTAAGGAAACCGAACACAGAACATAGCTAATAACCAACCAGCGCACATTCCTATCCTCACACGTCTATCCACTCCCCCTACGTCTTCCTTACAACATGTCCAACCTTGCTCCTTACCGGAACATTCGTCGTCCTCCCTGTATCTGGGAAGCCCATTACATTAACGCCCTCCCGGAACAGCAAACAGTGACTGCTGCCCCCATAATGGAACATCCCCAGCTCTTCGCCCTTCGCAACCTGCTGGCCCTCTTTGACAGTCACGTCGCACGTGCTGACTTCCACCATCCCAATCATGGATACGCACATCAGTCCGATGGCTGCGTTGTCAGCTTCGATGAAAATCAGCGCTCGCGTCGCCAGAGCAGTCAGATATTCCTATTCAACGCATCAGAATCAGTACAATTTTCAATGCGAGTTTGGAGGAAATTGAGAGCAAATAATAGACACTAGTCATAGCTCGCAACTCCACCGAAAGGGAGTAAGAAATGCAACGAACCTGGCCAGAATTCACGCCATCCATGGCGATGCCCTCGGCATCTTGGAAGCCCGTGAACGGTGGCTCCGAGAAATACGTCCCAGGCACAAGATGGATCGACACGATGCGGCCCGTGACGGGCGCGTGCCATCGGTGGTAGGACAGCGCGGAGAGGAAGGCCTGATAGATTGTGCCGCCGACGAAGTGCGGAGCCAGGGCGTGGTGGGCGAGCATGTCTGTGATGCTGTAGGGTTGGCCTTTGATCCAGAATTTAGCGTGCGCTTCGACGTTATGCGCAACTTTGTAGGGCTGGGACTCGCATGCCTGAGGTGAGGTTAGTGATTTCTTGGGAGGCTGGCATGGTAGATGAGATGGGAGGTTGGGAGACGTACGTTTGAAATTATGTCATCGTCGTCTGGTGAGGCGACTGGTCGCACTCCTTCTTTGTACTTTCGTGTAAAGAAGTCATCCCATGAAGTAAATCTAGCCAAGTCAGTCAGCACTACACCAATCCAAATGATTTGAGGTAAAGCAGAAGTCACAAACCCATGATTCTTCTTCTCCGGATCACACTCATACGTCTCCTCAAACGTCCTCCTCGTTCCCGTCGCCAGATTCGCCGTCTGTGTCAAGTCCTTCTTCCCCACCGGTCCCAACCACCCACTCAGTCCGTCTCCAAGCACATCAGCAGAAGCCTCCGTCATCAGAAACCTGCCCCACGCATCCAAGATCTTCTTGAGCGCAGCATTGAACTGCAGATCGAGGAATACCGCGAAGCCGGATGCGGTGCCCATTGGCCAGTCAAAGATGGCGTGGAAAGGCAAGCCGACGAGCCCGACTTGGTTTTCCTTTTCGGAATAGGAGGGTGCCGTGGTCATGAGGTGGTTCATGAGCTCGAGCATGTGCTGGTAGTCCCGGACTTGACGCTCGCCTGCGGGGTTCTGTTGGTAGACTTTCTTGCTGCTGATCTAGGGTAGTGGTCAACTGGTGAGGCAGGTTTTGGGATGATGAGGGTGGTACTTGACTGAACATGGTTTCGACTAGAAGACGCATGCGTGTATCGTTTTCGATCAACTCTTTCATCTCTTGGATCTCGGGATGGAAATCTTTAGGCTGGAGTGTTCGTTAGTGCTAGTCACGCTGGAAGTGTAGGAGGAAGTACGGTAGAGTCGGAGTCTTTGACCGTCTGCTGGAGCCATGCTCTGTGTACACGATGGTCTTCTGGTAACCAGTTTCCAGGTCTAATAGCTTCGTTAGGATCTTATGTATGTATTCGTATTCGGAGAGTCATTGACTTATCTGTGACGTCTATGTTGCTCAGGAATATCAGGTGGTTTGGAGTCTCTCATTCTGACAAACTGGGCGATTAAACAGGTAGGGTACTATAAGTTAATATATATCAATCGCTAGGTTACAGTCTTCAGATTTGAAGAGTGTTGTAATGAAGTCTCTCAACTAGACTTGACTCGACTCGATTTGAGCTAGAGGCCGTGACGTAGTCATTTTCTAGTCCGTTGGATGGACTTTTGTTTAGTGACCCGTCCTATCTTCGGGGAGCTAGAAACTATCGATGTTATAGGTACCTAGTTCGTATTGCTTCTCTAGGTACCTAGCGATTAGCTATTCGAGAAACTGCATTCCTGATAGACTGCGGACACTCTTATATTTTCGTAGCCGGTTTCCGCTCGGCTACACCTACCCGATGAGCCGATGAAAATAGATGATTGAAAGAAGTGACGAGCCCTAAGTTTGCGAGATGCACTGTATCGTTATCGATCATGGACGTCCCGCTGCAAGGACCTTGGGCTTGCTCGGGGCTGTGTGCTGGTCGGGCCAGCTTGTACCGCAAATTATCATCAATTACAGTAAATTCCGGTATCAAGAGAAATAATGGAAACTGACTTGACTTGGACGACACAACACGATCGGGCTTCAAAGGTCAGTGATGCTTCTATGGGCATGTGCTGGGATTCATATTGGAGCTTACAACATACCGAATAACTTCAATAATGCGTTGCTAGTCCAGCCCCAAACCCTGACTATTCTCAGTCCTATCACCTGGGCTCAGTGTTTTCACTATGATGATGCAAGTGAGATTGTCATTCCAGGAGTTCTACTACTAACAGATATGTTGGAAGTGGAGTGTACTGCGTTGCTGCACTTTGATCACGGCTATTGGCACTATGTTTGCTGGCATCGAAGTAGAACTAGTTTTTGCACTGGAGGTAACGGCTGCCACTTTGTTCATACGTATTTTGTATTATTCAAGCACAGTCAGCTATCTAACGTGATATGCGGTGGTCTGTCATCCTTCTAGGAGAACTGTCGACGGTTTTGCGCAGTCTTGGGGTGCTGAGATATTATCTTGATATCTACCAACACGCACCGTGCATGGAACATCAATGATCTTCGTCGGTATCATTCATTCATTTATTCATGCTCGGTTCCAGCCGCCCATCGTAGGTACAGCTATGCCGGAATGACCCAGCTTTGGCACCACAGACCCAAACAAACGCACTGAAAAGCGAACTTTTCTGACATATCTCGCACACAGCTATCCATCTGAATACATGAACACTGGTACTGACTCATTATTCATGTATGATAACTAAGCTCAGATATATCCTAAAATCTCCGTTCGAATTCCAAAGCCATCGGCTCCGGATTTTCTGCTCGAGATCTTCTTGAAGTCGCAACCAGTGATTGAAATATGCGAGACTGCTATCGTACAGATTAAGCACAAATATGGACCGCTCTTCCAGATCCAGCAGATTCCTCACACCCACCTCGGCCAATTGTGCCATGTCATGCTTCGTATTCTCTGTCATGGGGCGGATGCAAAGTATTCAGTGCAAATGCTCGTTTGTATTACAAAGAGAGTCAACTATGGAGGCAGAAGGGTTCTTTTAGAGAGGCTCAAAAATTTCTTCGCACAAGGCACGTGCGCAGGCGCTTGGGGCCAAGCATCAACATCGGGTGCAACCCGCTACATTCTCCGTGCGATGATTGCGATGATTTCAACATCACGGCCCAATGCCTATGGTGAACATGCATCTTGATCTTGGTTTTGTTCGACTTCGTTTCCCTCGAGTTCATGAATTGAGGTCTTACTAAATGACGCAGCACCCGGTTCTTAGTCTTGTCCTAGGAGTTCTAGACTTCTCTATAAACACGAGCACTACTCGTACTCCATATATTGCGACATGCAGTATTCTGTCTTCTGATCTGCCTTTGATAATAATCTGCTTGAAATGCTGGTGTTGAGATCGTCAATATTATTGAATGTACTTGAGCCTTACTTCTAAACATGTGTCATCATACCTGCTAGTTACCTTGAGCGTCCGATGCTTACAACTAGCTTACATTGGGGATATGTTTGAGTACAGCAGCACATCGTACAACGCTCCTTACTATCGCAGAAATATGAATTTCCAAATTGGCTGTCCGCGCATAAATTCTGCCTTCAGAATATTATCGTCTATCTATACGCTGATCCCCAGTGCCAAGTCTAACACTTGTACTCAGGAACGGATCATCTTCTCAGATAGTTTGATACTTTAATGGCCTCAATCCACCGTTTCCTGGCTATCTTCGCCATTGGCACCCAGCTTCTTCGGATTCGACCGATCCTCTGCGGGCTTGTTATATGTGGGTCGAACTCGGAAAGCTGCTGTGAGCTTGTCTCCAATTGTTTCCTTCCCTTCCTTCTTCCTCTGCTCTCGTTCGGCATCCTGCTTCGCCATAATCGAAACATAGGCGGTAGCCAACTCTTTGCCAGTTTCCAGCTCCGCCTTGAAGGCTCGTTCTTCCAATTCTCGTTCTTCGGGATCGAGTCCTTCTATCCTTTTCTGGAACACTGCTTGATTCTCAGGCGAAAGATCCGACAGAGGCTTCTCGGCCTGCGCAATCGCCGTTGCAGTAGGGCCTGATGCTTTCGACTTCTTGATCGACGCAACAAGAGGAGGGAACACAGGCACTGGCCGTCCTTCACTTTCAGCTTCCTCGATTTGCTTCTCCTGGTCAAGCATGCGATGATATAATGTGTCTGCATGCATCTGTATCTCCTCATCCACTTCCTGTGCCCGGTCCAGTAACGAGAGGTACCCTAAAGCTTTGAGAAATTTCTGCAAAAATCAGTAATGTCTCTAAACAAACTGCAGAGTTTATCCTCTGTTCCAGGGCACCTACCGATTGCATCATAAAGCACCGATCAAACTTCCTGTTCTCGGCCCGGCACATTGTCATTCGACTCGTCCATCCGCCGTGCTTGAAGCATTCGCTGACATCCCACTGCTCCAGAGCACAGTTCTCCAGCGCCGCTCTGCCGATTTCCGACTTCCTGTATTTGTAGCCTTCTATCACATCTGTTATCTTCTCTTGGTCCGTCTTCACTTCATCCTCAATGTCTCTCAGCGGCCGGTAGCCTTGCCAGTATTCTGCGTAGCGCCCGTCTTGGAATAAGCTCTGCGGAGGAACCTTGGGCTTGGAGCTCCCATCCGGATTCGGGGTTTCCTGCTGTGGAGCTGGAGCTGGTGTTGTGGGAGTAGGTGCCTTTGCTGGCGCAGTCTCGTACTTTACTGGAGACTCTTTCTTCAGGAAATCTCGCAGGCTAGGATCAAGATCCTCGAAAGCATCTTTCTTACTGCCATCGTCGCCTGATGACCCCCAGAGCCACCCCATTGGTATAGAAAGCAGAGGTTTGTGTCGAGTAATGATGCGCAGCTCCTGTTGTTCTAAAGCTTCCACAGGGCTGAGCAGGTCAATTTAAACGTTTCCTTGGCACCCGCCTATGTCCCTAGTCTTGGCGAAGTATACACTTCTCCTGGTCCAGCTTTACCTACCCGGGTAGGTAGGTAGGTAGGTACTCAAGCACACTGGACAGTATTGGAAGAAGTAGATAGATTATACGGTGCTCGAAACGATAGAAAGATGGGAGTTATCATAATACATGAAGTTCAAGGTTCACAGCTCGAGAACGTAAACGATTTATTTATGACAACCATTTACTGACACTTTGGATCTTTGAATTGTACGTGTAATTATGTCAGTCAGCTATTTCTCCCAGCTCTCATCTCCGGCACAGTACTCCCTTTAATGGCACTATGAAGAAAGCACAGTTAGCCGAGCCCACATAACCTGTGAGATTTCAGCTCTGGCTGCTAGCCATCATGTACTCGCCATGTGGACATGTCTCTGAAGACCAAGAGATCTTGAAAAGATGCTCACCCTTGAACCTGGTTCTTCCCCGCACCACCCAATCCAGCAGCAATAGCAGTGCGATGCCCAGAAATATTGGCGCGCAGTAATTCATGTTGAGAGCGGTAACAGGAAGACGTGGAGGAAGCGGAACGAACGCGATGATAAATAAACCATAGACCACGGAATAAATGTTCACAAACATGCCCCATCGTCGGAGAGTTGACGGACCGAAGACTATTGTCTCTTTCCGGTATCTATTCGCTATGAGATATGTGATCGGGATGATGTAAGGCTTCATGGCAAGTATGCTCATTTCGAATGCGTCTGGTGTCACCGCGGAGGCTCTCATGATGAAAAGCGCACCGTTAAGTGGGAATGAGTGCGTCAGAAACCACGAGCACGTATCTCCATCCCCAGTAGAACTGAGCCAAATGTCGTCGAAATGTAGGTCTCCAGGAGGAACTCTTGAAGCGTGGTAGATCGTTCAATTTACGAGTAGGGGGTAAGAAAAGACATGCAGTCGAGCTTTCCACTACTTACGGCTCAATCTCAAGCCTTTCGTAGGAGCTGAAATACACATCTCACATGCAGCCCACGACTGTGCCACGCTCATGCTCCACCAAACTATCAGTATGAACTGCACTCTCGGATGGATGCTTGCATCAATTTTCACCATGGTTTTTCAATGCTCTTTGCCATCTTCTTGGGATACATCTGGCAAGTGCAAAAGCTTGGCGAGATGTACGGAACTACAGCCAGACTTTATCTGATTTTTGAACAGCATGCTATTCATGAAGCTGTTTCAGGGGTGAACATCGCCACAGACATTCTTCTCATGATTCTACCGATCGTGGTATTTTGGAGTCTCAATAATAAGATCAGGCGGTCCAGAGTCGTTGCCCTATTCTCTTCGAGAACCCCGTATGGAAACACGCCGACCTCTTGCATGGAATTTGATAACAACTAGCAGCGTCTGTGTCGCAACAGCTGTACAGGTCAAATACGCTCGACGGAGCATCAACTCTCAGAATGTGAACTGTAAGTCCGTTCGATTAGATTTACTCTGCTCCTTCGCTCATAGTGACAGGGGACGGCATCGAGTCAAGTATTCTAGATCAATTTATGATGAATTTGAGCGTGATTTGCACAGCTATTCCAAACTTGGGACGATTGATTGTAAGTGGCCGAAGCAACCAGGCCCTAGCCAGCCACCATATTTGTCTGCTATTAGACCGTAACCAAACTCACTTTAAAGCAGCCCTACTAATCTCTTCGCCATCTAGGTCGAACATCAGCCAGAAGTGAACGCCTTTGAAATCACCGAACAGCATGGAATGAGAAGTACCGATAATAATGGACTTTCATCCTTTGGCCATCGCTTTCTCTATGAGTATGTCAGATGGAATAAGCTTGGGTTACAAACTTCGGTCGAAGGAAGATCTTCAAGCGATGCGTAATTCATATTGGGTTTAGCGTAAAATGCTATCACTCGGGGATCTCATGGGTAGGTATGAAGTTGGCTGTGAAGTGTGCTGATGAACAACACTGACCTGGTAAGAAATAATGAAATTAGCCACACCATCTGCGACGCTGTCGAATACTCGTCGAGCCCGGCTTGGGTGATATGACGATCTGTTAATTCTCATTTTAGTGGCCAACAATTCTACGGCCTAAATAGCTCGAAGAATTTGGCGTCCTGGCTGGGATCACATTCGCGATATTGGTTCCGAACACAAGCCAAGCAAGGGCTCGTAGACCCCAGACTCTTAAGATTCTACGAAAAAGAACAGATTCGATTCAGCACCACGCATGCATGAAGTCAATTTCAGAGATTGTGACTTGGGTACAATATAGTCAAGCGATGCATTACCTCAGCAGGCTCAGGCCATTTTGGGTCTAGCCTCAAATCAGATGGCGACTATACCTAATCGGGAAGTCACATGAGGACTTAGACCAAATGGCCTGAGAGCCACGTCCAAGTTTTTAGGCCTGTGCGGAAAT
>MU253826.1:0-81059 GCA_019669825.1 Calycina marina | reverse complement strand
CGGCTGCGAGAGTATCGCCTGGCGCTACAGCTCCAACGACCAGCTGTAGCGACCACGTCACTCACCGCTACCGCCACCACATAACTCTGTTCCCGTGCACAATGCGTTCGCTCTTTCCCAACGGAGGCTCCAGCCAGAGAGTCAATTCTGGGCTTTTAGATAGAACAATGAAGGGATTTACCGCCTGCCAGGCGACTTTTCCCTGGGTACACTTAGAGCCTCGGACCATTAGGGTTCGAGATTAGTCATGATCAGCGCACACAGATTCTCCTTAAGACCCTTAATACAATTTCATTCATTTATTCGATAGCAGCGACATTCTTCATGGCGAAAACGGCCACAAAAACAAAGACAACGGCGAAAAGTAATGTACAGAAATATTCAACGTTCATTTGGATGCTAATGTAGAGTCATCATGGGGCCCTATACTAGCATTGTGAAAATGAATGCATTCAGAACGACATGTAGTCGGCTGTCGCGAAATACATTCATACCATTTTGTGTACATCGTGATGCACTTGAGGAGAAAAGTTGGCTGGTGAAGAGACACTCTTTATGTAATCGTTATCCACTCGGGACAGTTCATGTGCTAAGTTGCTTCTGGCTCTTTCGGCGAGGCCGGCGAGGTCCTTTGCAGTACAAGCTCGCATACTATACCTACTAACAACTACCGTGGCGTAAAAGGACTCGAAGGAGAAGTTCAGTATGAAGGATGTGGAAGATATGCTTCGCCGGTTACAACCACAGAAAGAAGCCCACGGGGTCGAGGTGCCAGTTCATTTCCAAGCCAACGAAGCTCAGATACGTAACCATAGGGTTTGAAGATGCTCAGAGAGGCGTTGAAGCTTGTAGAAGCGCACTGGAAGGCGTGATAGGGATATTGAACAGCTACAGAGAGACGTGGGAGGATTATTGCATGGCAAAAAAATGGATGCCACGGTTCTGCGATAGGTCAGGATAGTCAGGGTGGTCGTTGTCCCATAACACATTGAGAACATCAATACGGTGCATGTTGAACTTGGGGGGAGAAAGTTGGCTGGCAGAGAGACCATCTTGTATATTATAGGTAGTAGTAGTGATATAACTAGCGTCCGGGGTCCGTGCACTTAGTGCAACATGCCACTGTGTATTACAAGGTATATAAAGTAGTGATTCACTCTCAGATGGTCACGTGCCAAGCCGTTTCTGGCTCCGCTACTGCTTGGCTGAATCATAAAAAGTTATCCCCAACTCTCAAACCCAAATACCACAATTTACCTGCAAAGAAAATAAACAAAAAACCAGAAGTGAAGTATTGAATATAAGAGCCGTTCTACAGTGTAGACGTTTCTACAGCGCATACTACGCCGACCAGCAGCCATCATGACGGAACAGGTCAACAAAATCGAAGAAGCTCAATATGGAGGATATGATGGACCAAATGAAGACGATAAGCAAAGAATGTACAGCAACCGCAGCAGCAATAGCAGCAGCAATAGCGGCATCTACTGTAGATCTACAAATCACTGCGGTATCCCTTCATCCCCAAATACAACCCCTTGCAGCTGAAGTATAAGCCATGAAGAAAGAGGTTACGTGTCTCGAAGATAGAGCTTGGCTTTGGGTCGACGGCGATCTGTTAAGTATTCATACCCCGCGATGCTCAGCGGTGGCAGGCAATGATCTCCAAATGTGAAGAGAAGCAGCGTCCTTCCTAACACTCACTCACCTAGCTTTTCCTCCACGCTCTTCTGCGCTTCGACTCCATTGCTTTCTTGAGCTTCAAAACATCTCGATCATCGATATACTGACGGCCCAACTCTACCATCATAACAATCTTAAACGAAAATAAAATCAAAAACGAAAGAGATATCTGCTGTACGAATAAAATATTCGCCATCCTCCTCCAAAACAAACTCAAGATGTCCTCGGAAGCCTCCAAAGACAGCCATCCGCGCATTTGGGTCGACTGCGAGATGACGGGCCTCAACTCGGAAACCGACCAGATCCTCGAAATCTTCTGCATTATCACCAACAGCCAACTCGAAACCCTCGACGACGCCGGCTGGGGCTGCGTTGTTCACCATCCTCAAAGCACCCTCTCTGCCATGGGCGAATGGTGCACCAACATGCACGCCTCTACCGGACTCACTGCGAAAGTCCTCTCCTCCACCACTACACCTGAAGACGCTGCCGCCGGTCTACTCGAGTATATCCAGAGATACGTGCCAGAGAAAGGACAGGGATTGCTGGCAGGGAACAGCGTGCATGCGGATAAGGCGTTCTTGAGTAAGGGACCATATAATGCAGTGTTGGAGCACCTGCATTATCGTATTGTGGATGTGAGCAGCATATACGAGTGTGTGATTGCGTGGTGTGGGCTGGATGTGTTAATGGGCATTCCGAGCAAGAAGAAGCGTCACACGGCGAAGGAGGATATACTGGAGAGTATTGCGGAGGCGAGGTACTATAAGGATGCTATCTTTGCTAGGAAGTGATGCTGAAGCTGGAAGGAAGGGGATGAGACGGTGCTAGTTTGTGTAAAGCTGCCTGTTGTACACATATCATGATACCCGTAGACGGCGACGGTGACTTTCGATCACGCCCAATTGAACAACTCTCTGCCAATACACCACATCTATCACACTCCAGAAGTTGAGAAATTGTTATTTGCCACTAATTCTCGTGGTTCGTGTGTGGTTCAGTGATTCGACTGCTGTCAATTGCTCCTGCCGCACAATGACGCCCTATTTCTTTCTTGGGTTTCCCCTCCAAATCTTCCACCGTTGAAGATCACCGCTTTTCTACAATTTACTTCCAGCGCTTTTGAAACCCCATTTCAGAAGAACCCCCTCCCAAATCTCCTGAATAGCTACACTACATCCTCACCACCGCAATCATGAACGTCAAAGAAGTCTCGCTCACTCCCTTCACCGACCAAAAGCCAGGAACGTACGTAAATACCACACTTCATTCCCCAACCAGCTCATGAAAACTTAATATTGACAACTGTATAGCTCTGGCTTGAGGAAGAAGGTCGTCGTCTTCCAAAAGGAACACTATAGCGAATCATTCGTCACCAGCATCCTCCTCTCCATCCCAGAAGGCGTTAAGGACAGCTTCCTTGTTATCGGAGGTGATGGACGATACTGGAACCCGGAGGTCGTACAGCTTATTGCAAAGATTGGAGCTGCATATGGGGTCAAGAAACTTTTGATCGGTCAGGGTGGTATCTTGAGTACTCCTGCAGCTTCTCATATCATCCGCAAACGAAAGGCTACTGGCGGTATCTTGTTGACAGCTAGTCACAATGCGGGAGGTACTTTCCTCCTCATCCTACTCGAGAAGATCATGCTGATGATACACAGGGCCAAAGAACGACTTTGGAATCAAATACAACCTTGCCAATGGTGGGCCAGCTCCCGAATCAGTCACAAACCAAATCTTCGAGACATCCAAGAAACTCACCTCCTACAAGATCACAGATATACCAGATGTTAACATTGACAAAATTGGTACGAAGACATATGGAGACCTGGAGGTGGAGATTATCGATTCATGCTCCGACTACACTGAAATGTTGAAGGATATCTTCGACTTTCCCCTCATCCAGAAATTTTTCAAGTCAAACCCTGACTTCAAAGTCCTCTTCGATGCTCTCTCAGGTGTTACTGGTCCGTACGGAAAAGCCATCTTCGAACACGAACTCGGTCTGCCAGAATCCAGCACCCAGAACTGCATCCCATCTCCAGATTTCAACGGCGGACACCCAGATCCCAACTTGACCTACGCACACTCCCTTGTCGAGGCTGTTGATAAGGGGAAGATTCACTTTGGAGCTGCCAGTGATGGAGATGGAGATCGTAACATGATCTATGGAGCCAATGCATTCGTTTCCCCAGGCGACAGTCTCGCAATCATCGCTCACCACGCCAAACTCATCCCATACTTCAAGAAACAAGGTGTCTACGGTCTCGCACGTAGCATGCCAACCTCCGGTGCGGTCGACCTAGTCGCCAAAGCCCAAGGTCTCAACTCCTACGAAGTTCCCACCGGCTGGAAATTCTTCTGCGCTCTCTTCGATGACGACAAGCTCTCCATCTGCGGAGAAGAGTCATTCGGTACAGGAAGCAACCATATCCGTGAGAAGGATGGTCTATGGGCTGTCGTTGCATGGTTGAACATCATCGCTGGTATTGGTGAAGCAAATCCAGATATCACACCTAGCATCTCGAAGATTCAACATGACTTCTGGACCATCTATGGACGGACTTTCTTCACGAGATACGATTATGAGGATGTTAGCAGTGGGGGTGCTGCGCAGGTTGTCGAGGATTTGACGGCGAAGATTGCGGATTCGTCGTTTGTGGGTAGCAAGATTGGCGGTATGTCTCCTTTTCCTTAACGTTATCTACCTACTAAATATAAAGCAGACAGCACAGTAGCAGAAGCAGGCGATTTCTCCTACACCGATCTCGATGGCAGCGTCTCCCCCAACCAGGGTCTCTACGTCAAGTTCTCCGACGGGTCACGCATTGTCGTGCGTCTTTCGGGTACTGGCTCCTCTGGCGCGACCATCAGATTATATGTCGAGAAGCACACGGGTGATGAGAAGACGTTTGGACAGGATGCGCAGGTGTATTTGAAGCCGGAAATTGAAATGGCGACGGAACTCTTGGGATTCCAGAAGTATATTGGACGCACGGAGCCGGATGTAAAGACATAAGTGCGCAGATTAACAGGTTTATCTGTAGCTTAATGGGGAAGGGATGCGAGGGAGGGAGGAATAAATTCCTGTGCATTGATAGATAGGTGAATACGTTGAACGTGAACATGAAGCTATGATTTCCATCCCTGTTTCCAGCATGCTTAGCAACAGTCTCGTCTCATCGCCACGGTTCTTGATGCGACCACGCTTAACAATTCACTGCCAGGCTGCCCCGAAATTATATAGATACTACAGCGCACACTTCCAGTGCCCTGCTGAATCGCACAAAATACTCGAAGTTACATAAAAGCTGATGCCATGCCATGCCATACTAGCTCCATTCTTCTATTCGATTACATCTATCGTGGTAGTGGCAGGGGACACATGTGTCGGGGGTCCTCGGTGCCTAAAGATGTGACAACTCGGTTTCAGTGACAGTGGCAGTGGCAGTGGCAGTGATAGAGCTGAACTGAAGATACTAGAATACAGGAAGATGGAGGGGAAGCAATGCCTCGAGCTTATATACCCTGTTGGAGCTTTGTTTATGGACAAGCTCCAGAGCACGTGACGTAGCACGAGAGTGCTTCATCACAAAAGAAGTAAGAATACTACTGGCGAGTCCCTATTATACCGCTAGCGCTAAGAAGAACATGACTATTAGGGGCTCGCTGCAACGGCAGTTACCACGCATCTTAGGCATTCAGTGTTAGCAGGCTTTTGACACAGGAATGATGGCGTTCCCTATATAGTACCAAAGCCTTTCCGCTTCTGATCTATTCATATTTTTGTTTCCTTCGTGATAGTCTATTAGGGTAGACGAATCTATACTTGCACTGCATCTTCACGCCTCTGTTTGGTTTTTCTCCCTAATGCCGTTACACTCGCTAGGGTCAGCTCCCCTGACTTCTTGCATATATTTTATAGAAATATATGGTAGAATTAAAACCAAGCGAGTGAGACGATCATGTTCACTTAGCAAGTGGCTGCGAAGAGCTAGCGTTTATCACTTGAGGAGAAATAGGCTCGATAGTAAGTGATTCACCTATCGAGCTATCAGCATATATATCAAGAGCTCCCAAGAGAGCTCCTCTTTCCCTTCCCTTTCTCTTTATCATCAGATACTCGACTTTAATAAGTATTTGGCGTACAGTCTCCTTCACTTGAAGCGTGATCGGTAGGGGTTATCTGACGAATCAGCGAGGACTGTAGACTCGTTTGCCGTCATAGCAATTTAGCTTTCCATAATTGAATAGGGCGTAGTATTCATCATGAATTCACCATATCACAATATATCAGACTTCCTTTCATACCAACTTCTTATTTTCTAATTTAGTCTTGCCTCGCAGGATCTATGGCCGGTTTTCCAACCAAATCGTCAATTTGCTTCATGATCTCTGGAGTCATCTTGTCCAAAATCTTCAAGCACTGAACATTCTGGACAATCTGCTCTGGTCTCGAAGCACCCGTAATAATCGAAGAAACGTTTGGGTTCTTGAGACACCATGCCAATGCCAATTGCGACTGCGAGACTCCCAACTTCTCCGCAACAGGCTAAACTCACATCAGTCATCGTCGCTCAACGTACTCAAGGAGTCACCAAAACCTACCTTCAAACTCGCCACCTTAGCCACATTTTCCCTCCACTCATTATTCCCATAATTGTCCCTCATAAACTCCGCAAACTTATCATTGCTCTCCGCAAACCGGCTGCCTTCTGGCGGCCCGTTTAAAGCCTCATTGTACTTGCCACTCAACAACCCCATCTTCATCGGCGAGAACGTCGTCAACCCAATCCCATACCTCTCATACAAGCGCTGGAACTCGCCCTCGACCTTCTTCCTATCCAAAATATTATACAACGGCTGCTCCACAATGGGCCCGACGAGACCAAGCTGCTTGGCAATTCCGCACGCCTCGCTGATCTCGTCAGCTGACCATTCCGACGTTCCCCAGTAGAAGGCAAGGCCACTTCCGATCACGTAGTTGAAGGCTCGGACAGTTTCTTCCATGGGGGTGAGACGGTCGGGCCGGTGTGCGTACACGATGTCAACATATTCCATATCGAGACGCTTGAGGGATGCTTTGAGGCCTTCGACAATGTGCTTGCGTGATAAACCATGATTGTTGACCAGAACCTCGCCATTGGCGCCGCCCCAGTTAAGCTAGAATCATCATTATCCGCATTACCCAAATGCTGGACAGTCTCTTTTGAGGTGCATACATACCTTTGTGCTAATAACAATATCGTTGCGGTTCCAGCCATACTTCTTTACAGCCTTCCCCATCATGATCTCCGACTGCCCACCAGCATAACTACCATCTACCGTCAGTAATATTCTCCAGCACAACACCTCCCCCCACCTTCAGGAAACCAAATGCTTACCTCTCAGCAGTATCGAAAAAGTTCACCCCAAGGTCATACGCCTGCTTCATACACGCAAATGCGAGCTCGTTCTCAACATGACCTCCAATACTACGCACATCCATTAGTTCGCCATTTTCAGTCTCTGGAATCAGGATTTTCACGTCAACCATCCGCCCAGGCCCAACACCGAGACGTGAAGTCCCGAGTTGCCTACCCGTCTATAAAGCATCCCCGTGTTTCTTGGTTCAGGCCACGCCATAGCTAGTGATTTCAACGATTTAGTTATTTGTTAGGTTATGCGACAAGTTGTGTTCTGACAGTTAAGTTCGTGGCAATCGAAGGCGTAGGTAATGGCAGTTGGTAGAAATTAAGTACTAATGAAAGCCTGAAAATTAGCGTGATGATCGGCTTCGGTGGATGGTCGGCCGTCGGTGGATGATCGGCTTCGGTGGGTGATCGGCCGGAATAAATCTCGGCAGCGTGCCTCCGCTTCTTCTTTGCATCTCGGCGGAACAGCGACTGATTGATCGCCAAGGTACGTATCATAGCTACGTAAAAGCAGGTCAAGAAGTAATTATAGAAATAGATAAGTATATAACGTGGCTTATCACCGAGTGGATCACTCTCCCTTAATTTATAACCTTATAAATAAACAACAATTTTCATAAAAATATCAAGATATTGTTACTGCTCTCCTAGTACAAGGTTAAGCTGGGGTACTGTGGGGTTTGGTTGTTGAGTGAGAGCCACGTTATGTCAGGCAGGGTGTAAGAGTAGCGTAACCAAGCAATGGTGTAAGATTGCTTTCTTGAGTTGAGCACGAAGCTCCTAAACTAATGAGACTATCTACTTGCTATATATAACCTTTGTATACTGTGCAAACCATGCAAGCTGGTCTTGAAGGCAAGTATGACTAAATATATCGTAGTCATGTGATGTACATACTGGGGACGGCACGGCTGTCTTCCTCGACTCTAGTTCCGTAAGAGGAGTATGCAGAGCAGGAGCCCACCAGAGATGCAGTACTAGCTACCTCTTCAGTCGCCCTGACTTTTAATCTGAAAATGTCACGGGTTTGCAATGCTATGCTCAAGCAAATCATCTTTCGTCACCACAGCAACACCATGGCTCTGCTACCCTACTTAATACACAACACAACTCTTTGACAAAGTTAGATATAACCTTTACTCTTTGTAGGAGGCTATTCCCTATACTGGGGTGTCATGTATTCTACGGTCAAACCACAATGATAAACTTAGCTTTTCAGTTAAGGAGCTGTTTCAACTAAATTCAATCCCAATTTGTCTTACCTTCTGCCAGCACCTCGCAGAACGACCTTAACAAGAACCCTCTAACACACATTGAAATCCAACTCAATTTTCTTGGCTCCGTACTTATTGGACACGGTGTATCATATCACGATTTGTATCCTGCCAACTGCTGTGACGAGAGATGCGCTTTTGGTGGGCCACGCCTACAGGTACGAGTTATTCTGCGCGACCTTGGTCATGCCGACCCTCTGCGTAGGAGTCGGACACTGTAGCATTCCAAGCCCTCTGCAGTTTTGCCAAGATGCTGTAGTGCGGTGGCCTTACGTGTTGTCAATCATTAAACCACGCTACGGCAGAATACTGACCACAGCTTCTCGCACAAATGCTGTCAGCCAACAAGGCACTGCGCCTTCCATACCCTACCAAAATCACAGCACAGTAGAGTATGACCTCCCCTCGTCCCTACACACACGGCGACAGCGCCCATACATACATACTTCAAGCCACATCAAGCTGAAAGACGACGGTATTCACAAGGTGAATGGGAAAGAAATCATGTGGAATTCGACTGACTCGAACATCACACAGCGTTACTCTGGACCTCACTTCGACCCGGAATCATCATTTATGCAGGACGGATAAACTGAATTGCTGGATAAGTTCAGAGCCAAATGGCAGCAAGACTATTACCCGACTGATAAAGAGAGGACGGAGATCCGTGAGTGTATCAATGACAAGCTCTGGATATACGACAAATATGGTGTCATAGATGGTGATCTCTTAGAGCAATTCCATTTGGAGTTCCAGAACTTCACTCTGCAAACAAAGAAGAAGTTGGATCTGACATTCGAGGCAAGATCCCTACCAACCTTAAGAGATCTTCATTGAACGATCTGTCAATGACGTTCCGCCTTATTTCAAGGTTCTGATGAAGCAGACTAAACTTCACCCACCTATGGAAGTTTGGGAAGCTCAAGGCCTTCAGCAACTCAGGCGCTATCCGTCTTACATGACGCCCATCCACCTAGAGCAACTGTTTCTTGTGATGCAAGCCATGGATGCTGAGCTTCCAGATGGCCAGGCGGTCTTTCATTAAAATCCACCATCGCAGATCTCGAAAACAACCGTTTTGATGGCATGAGCTTCGTAGCTCAAGCTGTTGAACGTGCTCAAGCTGGACGAACGCCCTCACCATAAACAAAGGAGGAGATCGATAGACTACGACAGCATATGGAAGATGAGAAAGCCAATAAAGCTAAGGCTGCTGAGGCCGAATCGGTAGAGGTACAGCAGTGTCGCGTTCAATAATACTACGATCAAACTAAACAGCACAACCACTTACTGATCGAGGTCAGCGATTAGGAGATCAACGATCTGGAGCTGAAGGCAACGATTTTCTTTAACATCATCAATTCGGAAATAACAATAGCTAATTCGACAATCAGCAATTCAACGACCCTCAAGACGACGGTTTCAATCTAAATCGTCGATTGGGAGACAATCAACAGCTTCGCACCCGTTTCAATAGCATGCTTATCTCGACATCAGGCAATGGTGCTGAGTCAGTGCTTCCATCTCTGCGATCTGAGCCATCTAAGCGTAGTGGTGATGTCCGCAATCTGCCAGAAGCTGAAGGCTACGACCGCTACGACCGCAATGCTGACGGTATGTTCGACTACATAGATGACTGAAGCAGCAATCCACCATGGCTTAGCAGAGGTGATGACATCAATCTACGCACAGGGGATCTTCACAATCATTCAGGCCTTGGCGAGAAGAACCAGCGACCTCAAAGTCTCGGAGAACATATCTCAGATTCATGCCCAGAAGGTCGCACTACTGTTCCCCCATCAGGCATGCTACTGGATGGCGTCCTGTGTTATCTCAGTCACAGTCATTTCAAACCGGCCGCGATGCTGCCATCGCGTTTGACACTGCGCCCGAGCTCATCGCCCACCGCCGAACTATTCAGAACCTATCGATGAGCGCACAGTGAAGAAGCTTGGGGATCTTGAGAAGATATACAAGGATCACGAAAAGTTCTCTGGCATAGGAGAGGGAGCTAGTCATTAGACGCTAAACTAGGTCTCTTCTACATGGCATATATATGTGTTAGCTTCCTCGTCCAATACCACAACCATACCCTTGCCGCCATGCTTATGAGTACGGCAAAGCAGCATGACTACAATAACAAGCTGTAGGAGAGGCCGTTTAATGAAGTTATCGATCACCTTAGGGCCTTCTTTGAACGTAGAGCTCAAGCTGCATGGCATCCACTTCAGCCTCAGAACTTCATAGACGCCAATACTAGTAAAACGACTGCTGAATACGTGCGCCTCCTATCCAAGGCTCTGCAGGAAGCACAGCCAACCTATTCACGCAACCTCCGCACCCAAGGATTCATACGGGATCACATCTGCACAGCATGGGAAGGCGTTACCGAAGCAGCTATTGTGATGGAGATCCACCTACTGGCCTTGGAAACCTTTTGAACAAGCCACAATCGGTCGCCGCAAACTATGACAAAGGCCATCACCGTAGCACTCCTAGCTCATATAACATCGACACCGGCTACACCAATTGCAACTTCAGAACTTCGAAAGGAGGAGGATACGGCAATGAGAGACCGAGCTTATCGACAGACGACTCATTGTCGCGCCCTTTGGAAAACATAAAGGACAATTTCCAGTCAAGGCACGTGGTAAATGTTTCATCTGTGGGGAGGAAGGATGCTATATGAATCACCATATGAATCGCCATCCAGAAAATGATCGAGGTGGGCACATTCGAAAGTGAAGAGCTCGTCGTATGTGCAACTTCTCAGAGCATGACCGCCGTTGCCCCGGCTTTCAGAGATGCTTTGATTCATATGTAGCTACGTTTGTTTAGGAGCTCGAAGGCAATGATGATGATAATAGCCATATTGAAAAGGGGCTAATTGAGACGTTTATGACCGGCTTCAACGCCCGTGAATCGAGCAGTAGTAAGGAAAAGAGTGAGGGCGACAATGGCACCAAATTACTCACTGAAGGGATCGATAACCTCTTCATGAGCGCTGATAAAATGTCCTTTGAAAACTACTTCGCTATTCCAGAGAATCTCACTACGTTTATCGCCACCACCCTCGCCAACAAGACGACCATGCATGCCTTCATACATCAGGATTTAACATCTTCGTCGATAAGGAGAGCCAAGGAACAATCCAACGATGACGTCTTCCTCGGTGACAGCACATCTCGATACAGTCCGCAGAGGGTCGCTCTACGGCATATGCGTTGACACATGAGCTTGCCTATCTACCGGACGGCTGAAGCAAATGGAGGCTCTGCAGGTATTTGACAAGACGGCTCAGCTCGACACGTCGTCAGCTGGCTCTGTGTCGGTGACGTTTGTCATATGAAAGCTGTCTATATGGGCCACGTCGCGATTGACACGCTTCTTGGTAAAACGAGGTTTCACAACATGAAGACAAATGTGCCATTTCGGCTGTCAATTCACGATATGGATGCTCGCAACGCTTTCCTTAATATAAAGTCATTAATCAGATGTGCAAGCAGAACCCGGATGGCACCACTAGTCCTATCACCCCTGTGGTAAGACGTTTTGGTCATGCAAGGTTGATCTGGGAAAGCGCAATGGGAGTGTATGTGATCGATTCACTAGGTCAAAATACATGCTTCTCCACAGTGGCACAATTTCGTCGTCTACAAAGACGTTCCCGCCACCCTTCAATTGCACAACTAGAGACCATGCTTCGACGATCTGGCCACGCAGAGCTCGACCCTAAAGTGATTGAGAAGATCACCAAATTCTGCGAGCACTGCCAAAAATAAAGAGGGCTTCCAGGACGATTCAGATTCATAATTCAGGGCGATTTAGAATTCAACTACGACATGATTGTTGACAATATGTGGATCGACGACGACAAGGTGTTCACCGTGTTGCATATTGCCGACTAGGTAACTTGACCTGTTATCAAGCTGGCCGTTTTCTCAATGATTTCAGTGGCGAGACTGTTTGGAATACACTTCGCTACACATAGGGCGACAGCTGTTTGGGCCACCTGATATTTCAATCACGGATTCAGGCGCGCAATTCATCTGGAAGGAGTTGAAGCCCTACTGTGTGCAGATGGGCATCAGATTATTGAAGAACTTCCCTGTAGAGGCTCATAATGAGAGGTGTAAAGCGATACTATGGCTTGATTCGACGCATCTTCAAGTTTTTCATGAGCGAGATACCTGACCTGTTCTAAATGGGAGTGAGATCCTAATTGAGGATCTCTGGGAAAGCATGTGACTTGAGATGTACACCGAGATTGGCTGCAGTGAAAGCATGATCATGGAAAAACACTGGACAAGCATGAAGAGCGACGTGGCGGCTGTCTGGACCGTTTTCCGCCGACGCTGGGAAAGGGAAAGTGTTGACGGCTAAGAGTAATTGAACGATCAAAGAACTGCGTAGGTAGTCGATTCGCATTTCTATTTGGTGGGGTGATGCGAGGCAATGTATTCGCTTCCACAACGCATAGGCTTACTAGGAGCTTGCCGACGTACCTAGCGATTAAGTCAATGATTATCAGACTGCTATGATGGATCTGTAAGGTGTTTGCTTCAGCTAGTTAATTGTTAGGGCTTGGCCAGGAGTTGGGCACGGATTGGCCCTGACTGTAGTATCTAGTTTGGTGATGTCACGTGCGGTGACGTGATATCGCACCCATGTGTAGTTCATCCGTTTTCGACTTCTCCCTTCTTCTCTCTTCCGATTTTATTTCTTGTACATAAGACAGCCTCTGTAGCATCAATCAAGAGCATTGACTACAGGACCTGACAGCAATGTTTCATACAAAATGGTCATTTGAAAATTGTCATTCAAAGAGCGTCTTTACTATCTACTATTACAAATGTCCCTACCCTACAAGAAATGAGCGCGCGCGCCTGAGATATCCTGGCTCTGAAAAGGCCGAAAAGGAGGTAACTATTACAACTGAGCTACTCCTATATTACACAAATTAAGAAACATAGCAAAACTATGTACTATACTGTGTCCATATGCGAGCGCTCTAACACCTCAACTCCAGCAGAATCTAAGTCGCTTCCCATTTAATCAGTACCTTTATCCAGGCTTTTGATATCAACACTATGCCAGGCAGTCGCTAAATTTCCCCTCGCATTATAGATACTTGAATAAGACTGTGGCTGCGTATTATACGCCTCATCAGTCGCCTTCACCATCAATGTCGTCTTCCCTTCAGCGCTCTCTCCGAGAGCATACCTCCACCTCTTCCAACACCACGCCTTCGTACCCATAGCCTTATCATCCAACAGTTCCGCTTGATCCCACGTCTTCCCCCCATCAGTACTAACATCCACCCTTACAATCTCACGCCCGCCCCCAGAATACGCATACCCCTCAACATTCAAGCCTTTTTCCGTCCCCTCCGCAACTGCAAAGCCATTCAAAATCGAGGTAATGGCCGACGTAACCGGCATCTCCTGAATCGACTTCGCAGCATCCCAGTCCGGGCGGGTGTCATTGGGTCCAAAAGACTTGTAGTCTCGCCGCTGCCACTGCGTCGTTGATTCCTCATCCGAGATCACGACTTTCCGTAACCACTTGACCGATCGCGCGGCCACGTTTCCCGGCACAATGACACGAAGGGGGAAGCCATGCTCACGCGGCAGAGTGTCACCATTCATCTTTAACGCTAGAAGCACGTCGCCGGAGGGATCGATCGCCTTGCAGAGCGGGATTGAGGCTCCGTAGGCTTCGAGCCCGAGAAATTGTGCGTGCTTGTCGTCAGGGGATGGGTTGTTTAGGTTGACGCCCGTATCGGCGAGGACATCACGCAGCTTGACGCCTTCCCATTCAGCAGTGGAAATGGCGCCGACGGTCCATTGCAAGCCATTGGTTTGGCGGGCGTGTTTGGTCATGTCTTTGCGGCGGTTTCCGGCGCA
Source organism: Calycina marina (assembly GCA_019669825.1). Lineage (NCBI taxonomy): Eukaryota > Fungi > Ascomycota > Leotiomycetes > Helotiales > Pezizellaceae > Calycina > Calycina marina. The sequence continues at coordinate 66,779 of MU253826.1, read as the reverse complement.
TTGCAGTGTTGCGGTGACTTTGTGCTGCTTGAAGCGATTCCTGAGGTCAGACATCGAGTAGGTCTTTTCTGTGCCGTCACAGAGCTCGATGACAAGGTTGTGCTCTTGCTCTTCGACGGACGGTACCCACATGTGGTTTCGTACGTAGAAAGTCTCGTTTGGGGTACAGAATTCTGAGAGAGCCTCGCCTGGGGACTCGGCATTGCATGGCTTTGCCGTTAGAATATGGAGCCGTTCATCGGGAACAGGATCGGTAGTGAAGGGGTCTTTGATCGCTTTGGTCGGAACCTGCCCATCAACAAGGTCCACGTCGTCGACCTCACCAATCTTATATTGTTCGAGAATGTCATAGACGTCTTGTCGCTTGTGGATTGTGAAGATGTTCCAATAGGGATCAATGCTGCCACCCGCAGCATGGAGTATCACCTCTCCTCCTGGATGCGCACCCACCCATTCGGTTATATCGTACACTGACTTCCCCTTCGTAACCCAAGGATTCTCTGAGGCTCCATCATGCCGTTCGACTTCTGCCAGCCTGAACTTCTGGATATCTGGGACCGAGTTCGACAGCTCCGCTTCCTTGGACTCCTCATGGAGTGCAGCTTTGGACTCCTGAAATTGCACTCCTAGGGCAACTGCAATGACGCTACTGCTTGTAAGTGCCCCTAAGAGAACTCCCCTCCGAGGCTTTGGGGGTATTCGGTTGAACTTTGAGGTATTTAGAGGCTTTAGACACTCTGATGAATGCTTAGACGGCGATGGACTGAGCGCTGCACGGCAGGCTTTCCCTGTGACTCGTGACAGTTGGGTGAACAGCCTGCGAGCGCTCATTATGGCTCATATATTGTTACAGAGTAATTGGTTTAAAGAGAGCAGCAGTTCTGATTCAACGACATGAGAGGATTCTGCGGTCATGTCAGGTGTCAATGAGTTATTGAAAGGAACATGTGAACAAGTACCGATATACGAGGAGTAAGAAGCCTTAGCCGAGCGTAGCCTTGTGTATCAGAAGATCGATCTCTTTGAATCGTGTCGTCCTGGAACGTCCTGGAACCGCATTTTGCCCGCACTTTGATTTGCTAGATTCGGAAGGCTGTCGGTTTCCGCTCGGAATCTTTTTCGGCGACTTGCTTCAGTTAGCCGGGAAGGTCGCCAGCCTTGCCAGCCTCCGAAAATGTCTGCGAGAATGTCCCTAAGTCTTTCTCTCAGAGGGATAAACGTGCTCCGCGTAATTGGGCTCTGTTAGGCACACTCTAGTACGAGGAGTCACGGGCCTAATCTTCTTGGTAGTATAATGCAGCCTCAGTGTGTACTCCATAAGTCGGAGCGTAAGGCGGGGCATAAGGCGGAGCATCAGCCTTGCAGCCCCATCCGATCAGGAAATTCAATACTTTATCTGCATTCGCACTTTTGCCTATAAGAAAGAAGCTGGAGTCCAGCTGAACTTCAACAAGAGTAGAAACACAACGAATTGAATAATTCACAATGTCTGTAGAAAGCGCAATTCAACCAGCTCAGCACAGAGCTTGGTGGAAAGAGTCTTCCGTATATCAAGTACTTACTTATTCCTTAATCCTGATACCCAACTATCCGCCTGACTAAATGCTCTCAGATCTATCCGTCTTCTTTTTGTACCCTCAAACCAACTCCAGTCGGAACGCTATCAGGAGTTGCCTCCAAAATCTCGTATATCCAATCTCTCGGCATTGATATCGTCTGGCTATGTCCCATTTTCCCCTCCCCTGGCGTCGACATGGGATACGACATCAGCGACTATTTGACTATTGACCCAATCTTTGGTAATATCCAAGATGTCGACTTGTTGATCAAAGAATTGCATCATCGAGATATGAAACTCGTGCTAGACTTGGTGGTGAACCATACAAGTGACGACCACGAGTGGTTTAAAGAGAGTAAGAAAGGGAAGGAGAACAAGTATAGAGACTGGTATGTTTGGAGGAAGGGGAAGATCGTGGATGGAGAGAGGAAGCCGCCGAACAACTGGACGGCGCACTTTGGAGGTGAGTAATTTAGTGGGATGTTGTATAATTCAAGAATCTCCAGAGTATTTGAGATTGAGCTAAGTTTTGATGGAATAGGGAGCGCATGGGAATATGACGAAGCCACCGAAGAGTACTATCTCCATCTCTACACAACCTCTCAGCCCGATCTAAACTGGGAGAATCCTGCGGTTCGCACTGCTGTTCACTCTATAATGCGCTTCTGGCTCTCCCGTGGGGTCGACGGCTTCCGGATGGATGTCATAAACTACATTAGCAAGCCGCAGGACTTCCCGGATGGCGATCCCAAGCTCTCAGTTCATGTGGGCAGTGAACATTATGGTGTTGGACCCAGACTTCATGAGTACTTGCGTGATTTAGGCAGTATCTTGCAGGAGTACGACGCCTTCAATGTTGGCGAAATGCCATGTGTAACGGATCTAGGGCAGGTGATTAAAGCTGTAAGACATGATCGTGGAGAGCTGAATATGATCTTCCATTTTGAGCTGTGAGTTCCCTCATCAACTTTTGTGATCATTTGGCTAATGAGTATAGGCACGATATCGACCACGGCCCAGAAGGAAAGTTTTCCCCCAAGAAGTGGGAAATGGAAGAATTAAAACGCATTGTGGAGAGATGGCAGACTTTCATGTACGACAATGGTGGTTGGAATGCTCTCTACCTTGAGAACCATGACCAACCACGCTCGGTAAACCGCTTTGCTAATGCATCGCCTGAATTCGCAAAGCAAAGCGCGAAAATGCTTGCTACTTTCGTAGGATGTCAAGCTGGAACACTCTTTATTTATCAGGTTTGACCTTCCTCTCAAAGACCTCTAAAATTTTGGCATAACTAATCCTCATTTTTTTTTCTAGGGCCAAGAACTTGGTGTGACAAACGTTCCTGAGACTTGGGGAATGGAAGAGTATAAAGATATTGATTGCCTTAACCACTGGAAGTAAGTCTTCTTTCCATCATTCGGCGCCTTCTTAGAGCTCCCACTACGATCTCTACTGACAGTTGATCCACAAGTTCACTCAACGCCAAAACCACCGACCGCACCAGACTTTCCGTTGCCTGCGCAGAATACCAGAAGAAATCCCGGGACAATGCCCGCACGCCCATGCCTTGGACCTCTCGCGGCGGGTTTTCTCCCCCCGGATCTCCTGAACCGTGGATGCGTATGCACCCTGATAACAAGATTGGTGTTAACGCAGAGGACGAAGTGGCAGATCCAAATAGTGTATTTTATTACTGGGCTTCTGTATTGGCAGCGAGGAAGAAGTTCAAGGAGGTGTTGATTTATGGCGATTTCAAATTGGTGGATCGAGAGAATCCAAAGATTTTCGCTTATGAGAGGAGGAGCGGAGGTGAGAGGGTATCGGTGGTGTGTAACTTTGGGCAAGAAGCAGAGACATGGTGTATTGAAGACTTTGAAAGCGTGGCTGAGGTAATCTTGAGTACACACGATAGGGCTAGAGAGTATTTCGGAAGGAAGGAGATTGTGTTGGAACCATTCGAAGCATGGGCACTTTCTCTGTAGATTTCAGTCAAATGTATTGCATTCCTCAGTCAAGTTTGGGATTGAAGGCGTTTTTACAGTTTGATATTATTGTAGTTTTTATTGGCTCAAGCCTTCTAGTAGATGGCAAGAAATTTGCTATTGGTATACCTAATCCACTGTACCCCATGCCGACCTCTTTCAATCATCATGAGACCTATATATTGTATCACTTCTTAAAACCAATCTGAGACATGTATGGGCGATGTTCGTGTCGATATCCACTATAGAGCCAAGTCAGCCATATATTCAATGCCAGCTGGTGAAGCTATTCAGGGTCCATCACCAAACGTACACGATCACTCATCAAAAACCTATCAAATGCTGCAGACTGGTCGCTCTGTTCAATATCGCCACCAAAGTTCATCTGCGTTTCTTCGGCGATAGAATCCCAATCTATTGTCATAGCTTGCTGGTGGTGAGTCGTTTGAGAATTGTTGTTCCCAGGATCCGGCACATAGCTAGTAGAGGGCTCCATGGCGTGACTATCGTTCTGTCCAGGCTGTATATCCAAAAGGAATTTTGCTGTTTGATCGGATTGGAGTTCAAGGCTCGCATTTTCCCCATGGTTCTCATCAGCTCGCTCTCGCTGGGGTACTCGTGCTGAGTTTTGCATTGCTCCAACTCGGTCCTTGATCTGTTCAACCAGCGCGTTATTGCTGGTACGATAGGACGACAGTATTCTCTGGAGCTCATCCAAAATGTTGCGAGGACTAGTTCCTTCTGGAGCTGGTGCTTCATTTGTCTCAAGGCTAGAAATTGAGTCAACCACCGAACAAGCAATCCCATATATTTTGAGCTCCTGAAGAGTGTTAGTACGTCTCCCCGAAAAAGTACGAAAGAGGAAGATACTGACCATCAAAGGACCTAGGGATTCAATAGCAGTGGCAGGAAGGCGTGAAATTTCATCTAAGAATTCCTTTACGATCTGTATGGGATATGCCAGAGAGGCAGACGGGTCATCAGAGGCGGGAGCGAGTCCACGGCTCGAAGCGATTCTCCAGAGGATTGTACACATCCATGTACGGGTAACACAGAAGTCCGCAGCTTGCACATGATTGGTAGCACCTAATTCTATGGTAACACTTTGCAATCTTTTCTGCAAGAGAGATAAATCAATTGGGTTTATAGACTGAGGAGTTGAGAGACCAGACTTGCAATTTTGAATCAAATCAAATGCCTCGGATTGGTCGAAAATCCAGTATAGGTTGACCAATTTCCGGAATGCTGGTAGGATGGAGACTTCTTCATCGTATTCCATTGGTGGGAACGAGATGTTGGATTGCAACACAACTGGCAGCTTGTGTAATATTCCAACGCCCCTGCATTTAGTCAGCATGAAGAACTTTGGTTTACTGTCAGGCTCAATACATACCGCTCAGTAACGAAAAGTAGCCACAAGACCCGTCTCCTAAATTGCTGCTCCTCTAACGAAAGGCCCTGATATGACGACTCCTTATGCAGACCCATCATCTGCGCCATTGTTATGGCTTCCCTCAAGTGCAATAGTGATTTCATTCCGCCCGCCTCCAGATTTTCATGATAAACATGCAAGAAAAAGACTATCGTTAAGTGATTAAGTGTCAACTGCCTCCAATTAGCCCCCCAAGTCGGATAATCGCGTCAGTGGACCTCTACCTTCATCTGACCTATCGCTCTCACCCTCTGAGCCTCTCTCTCCATGCTCTCTACAGTTACGACCTCTGCACTGTTTTTCAGAGGATCCAACCGTAACTGCACAATCGTTGCCGCTGCAACCGCATTGGCAAGCGCATATTCCTCCGTGACCTCCCCACCCCTCTGTAATGCAACCATCAGGTCTTCAACTGCAACGATAGGCCATAAGGGAAACATCCGGAGCCGATAGACGCAGAGGTGAAGGGTGAGTGTCGCGACTGGAGTAATCGTAGCCGGAACCCTGATACTGTCAGTGTGGCTTTGTCTTGGTTTGAATTAAAGAGGCTGACATCTGAGCTGGTGGATTCGAAATCGGAGGTGATGCGACAAGGGGAGGTAGAGGCCATTCCGACCCATGTTGTGTAGGCAGCCCGGGACCTGGTCCCGAACCAGAGCCTGCAATTGAGGCAGACGGAGAGACAGGAGTCCGCCGCACAACCTCCATCGTTGGGAGTGAAAGTCCGTCCGCGCACCTTTGGGACTGTGCAATTTGATTTATCGTTTTCGCCCTGAGCTTCCTCGGGCCACGGTTACCCTGGAGTCTGTTGAATGTGCAAGGAGATCCGATGGCGACGCAGCCCGTGCAAGGCGTGGTACTGGAGCAGCGCACTTTGCGTATTTTGCAGGCGTCACAGGCTCTTTTGGTGGAAGGTTGGGATGAGACGTTGGCGGGCATATTGTGTTCGTGGGTTGTGAATGGAGAGAGGGCAGGAGGAGAGATGAAAGTGTTTGGTCTTGATCGACGGCAGATGCAGGCTACGTACAGACTGTGGGGATAGCAATGGGGTTGCGGGGTCTTGCTCTCCCCACTTTAAACACTCCCTTCTGGCTGGGTGACTGGAAACTACAGCAATTTGATTGGGTCTTGGCACTTACTTAAAGCCACTAGTATGCTTTGGTCAAAACCTGGAGCTCACAGCAGCTGGAGGAATAGAGTAAGGCTGACGAGGGTGACTAGTAGGCTTGCCTCATTACTAGCTTTTTCATTACAACTTGCATTTGATCCCTATATACAAACAAAAGCTATTGTAGAGAGCTCTATAGAATAGAGCAAGGGGCTAATGTTGCATACAGTGACTGAGGGCGAAGATTGGTGTACGCAATACTAAGAAAAGGGAGGAGCTTTGTTTACTTAGAAAAGCAGCATGTCAAACAAGTCTGAACTAGAACAGTGGGCTTAGCTGTCAGGTCATGGGGTGAACGAACCTTCTTTTGCACCCTACGGTACCCTTAAGAAGCTCAATAGAGAGGCGCAGGGGGTGCAGGAATTCGTAGCGCAGGGACATCTCCCTTTTCCAACCTACATCAATTCACGAAAACATGAACATTATGGAGCCATCAACACTTCATTCTCCGCAATGGCGTGAACTGAATGCTATCAAACGCGCGTTTCTTTTTGTGGACGCATACAGCAAGGAAGAAGATTTATCCTCTTAACAAACTATCGACTCTCTGGAAAGACTTCAAGCGAAAGCCGCCAGAATCGGAGAAATCTGTCGCCAACCTAATCTAAAGGGAGGACGGGCCATGATCACTATTGCAGAGATTATTAAACGTATTATGGAGATGCCTTGGAGCTGTAAGGATGTACAAGAGCTTGAACGGCAGTGAAATAGGTCTCTCTGGTAAAACATGTAACGTGATTTATGAGCGAGTCAGCCATATCATAGAGTTGGCTTTCGTTCCTTGGCATTTAGCCTATTAAGCGTTTTCTCAACTACAAATGGAAATTCAACAAGAAGCTCGAATCATTCTAGTTATTGAGGTTATTCGTTTATCTAATACAATTAATATTTGAATTGCAGCAAAAGCATAAAGTCCCTCGATCTACACTCTTAGACATAATGGCCGTCCGACTCCCTCGCAACGACACACAATCTAAATTTCATAAACCCAGAACTCTAGCAGAGGGAGTGGTTATTCGAAATATACAAGATCTGCATTCCGGATAATTTGCACCCGACTGGCTGGTGTAGAAGATATGGCGAATTATATCCCTGAATCTAGAGCCTCAAGTTAGACGCCAATGCAGCATTTTGCTTTCTCGCCACTATCTAATAAAGTTGCAGAACATATGCTACGTTCATCAGATCGTTAACCACGAATAAATGCTGTGCAGTCTCCGGTCTGCTCTCTATCAGCATCACTGCAATGGCCTCTGTTCAGGGGGCAACGACTCTGAGCGTCCTGCCAGACGACTCTCTGCCCATACCACACACAAATACACACACACGCCAATCATCTACTTCCCAGAGACGCCATAGACCTTCAGATCTTCCTACGCAGTATATGCTGCCCGTACTACAGAGCAGTCGAACAAGCGTTCCCCCGACACGTCTTGGATTCGAAGACTCCCAAACCCCATGAGAGCGCTCGGGAGGTTGGCCTTTGCTTCGTTGCACGCTGAACATTTGGCAGTGGCTTCCATCTTGTGCGTCTTGGTTTTCAGATACACTTTCCTAGTAGCGTCATCCAGCCCCTTTACGCTAGGAGTTTCGAGCGGTTACTCTAACCGATATAGGAGATCTGCGAACCTCCTGGCGTATATATTATTATTGTCGTTTAGCAGAATATCAGGAGTTTCTCAAAACCGTTCAATCTGCCACTATAACGCTTGCGCCTAACGCGAATAGGTTGTCTAAGTGTCCCGAACATTCCGGGAACGTCCTTGCTGCTATACTACCGCATCAATATTGCCAAAACACGACATGGCAACTGCTGCGAGTATGATCCGACACCCATACTTACCCAAAGGCGCGATTTTATTAGGAGGAACCTTTACTGCGAATTCATGGGATATCTTGAGTGTCAACTAGTTTTATCACAGCTTCTCCCTCTATACATACGGCCTGATAGTTAAGACAGCTGTATTATCAATACGTTGTCTGGGTGCATCGATTTGTACAAAGATAACCAGGCTTTAATCGCGTTTATGATTTCTAAAGGGCCATGTGCAAAGATTCCAAGCCAATTGGCTCATGGTTCCAACTGGTTGAGAGGGCAGATACAGCGTGTTGGACTGCGACTTCTACAACTTTGAGGAAACCAGCTTTATGATGGGTGTGATCTGCCATGCAATGGCTGTAACTCGTGCAGACCAACGTGGGAGAGGCTATGCAGTTCAGCCAGGCAATGAGGAATGGGTTACGGAGATTGCTTGTATCAATAGCGAAGGCTGGAATGTCCCTCCTTTTGAGAGGTGGTTCGAGGCAATGACCATCACTCAGATTGGTACACAGACGGCGACCTCCCACCAACTGGGTCATTAACAGACAATCAATGGATGGATGAACAATGAGACGGGTCTATAATAGCTAAAACACCTTGATAAATATACTGCTACACGTGCATCCATATCCAATGCTAGTATTGGATGGGCATGAGAGTCACGAGTTAGCCGAGCTCCAAGATTACTGCAAAGCAAATAACATTGAAACTCTCCACCTACCCCCTCATTTGTCCCATCTGATTTAGCCACTTGATGTTGGCTGCTTTAGTGTATTGAAGCGGGCGTACGGTTGGCAGATTGAGACGTTTATCAAAATTCACACTAACCACATCACGAGGTGCGGTTCTTCGTGACCTTTGCAGCAGCATACAAGGAGTCAATGACGGCCGAGAACGGTAAGACTGGACATATTTGAGCTGGCTTGGTGCCTTTCAACCCACAAACAGTGTTTTCTAAACTTGATGTGAGGTTATGGACTCCCACTCCTTTTAGACCCTTTACAGCCAGCAGCCACCCTTGGGTGTCTCGGACCCCTTCTAATCCAACTGGAGCCCGTTCACAGATAACCCTTGTTTGGAATAGGATTGCCCGTCACCAAGGAAGCTCACCAAATCCACTTTTTGAGACAGTTATTGCATGAGCAAGGGTAGAGAGGGAATGGCCCATGAAATGACACTTTGTCTGCCAAAGCACGCACTCTTCAAGCAGCCAATAAGGCCCTTGGAACATGTTGTAGGGCTAAGAAAACTCGTGTCCGTCAAGGCGTTGCACTTATAGTGGAGGATGCGCAGGATATTATAGCTCAAAGGGATGTAGATGAGCAGGTGCTACGCGACTTGCGTGCAGAGAGGAGTCGTCAGAAAGAGGGGCAGTGGCAATCGTCATAACGGCGTTGTAGCACTTGCGAAGGGTCAGGTCACAATGTACGAGCTTATCAAGAAGATGTAGATATATACAGTGCTTAGATTCTACTTAGCTTTAGTCAATTCAATACATTGTGGTTGATCAATTAATGCTTGAAGTTTAATGCCAAGGAAAGCCGGCCCACTCAGTAATATAGCCCACGTACTTGACCAGAGAGTGGCCCAGACAACAATTGGGTTTCCAGATCACCTGGGGTCCCGGAACCCCTGTAGCTTCTACTACTTTCTCACGTTAGATTAATGTTATTCAACAGCCAAAACTCTGAATGGCCACCAATGAATCGTACTTGCATTAGTGGTTGAATAGTATTGATTTAAAGTGTATGGTAGGCTGGGTTCTGGGATCCCAAGTACTTACTAGTCAAGTACTCACTGGTCAGGTACGTTATCCAAAACATGAACTTTGGGAATCACGTGGTGGCCCCTGCACAGCGAGTTCGTGTGGCGTCTGGAACCCCGACCTGTGTGTGTGTGTGTGTTGTCTGTGTATCTATTTAACGTGAGACGGACAGCAGCACGTGACCGTTGCCATGGGGAGCCCAAGGCCAGGGAACCATGTGACGCCATGGGCCGCAAGGGTCACGTGGTCAGCTCTAGCCACTTCTTACTTTTAGAATTGCTTTATGCGCAGACGTAGTTCTACAGTTCTACAGATGTCTGCGGCTATTCCCTGTTAAAGGTACGTTTGGCTGCCTCCATTGCAGTTGGTCCCCCTACCTATGATTCCTTGCCACCTGTCTACCCGCAGCTACCGCCTATTAAAAGTGTGGGGAGTGTGAAGGAGTAAGGCAAAGTAAGGCAAAGTAAGAAGAAAGAGCCTGTCGAGAATGCCTCAGGCAGGAGATAGTGGAGCTAGGTGATATTGAGTGCATGAATTCAGGGGCCGGAAGGGCATGAGCTTCAGGGCGTGGTTTCCCTTACATTCCTTTCTTCTTTTTGTATCTTTCATGCCAGAACTATAGGTACGCTAGTATATGACATTCATTCTCTTTGCTTGTTACTGTGCTTGCATTCGTGACAGAAATTGCGAGCTGCATAGGTCGTGACAGTGTCACAACTTGATCTCGTGCCTTAAACTTGCTCGCAACTTGTACGAGCCAAACGCGCAGTCCATGTTGTACGTACCCTCAAGATGGCTCTCGATACACTTTCAAAGGGTCTCAAATGGATTTAGATCGAGAGAGTAAGATGACCAGCTCATGACGACTAAGGCAAAGCCACGAAGAAAATGCTTTGCTACCATCTTGCGTGAAATAGAGCTCTCGCTCTCCCCCGTTTAACCCACCTATCTCGTTGAGATACGCAACGACTCGAGGGATCGTATGTTCTCGATAGTATACTCCCTCCAAAAAGACAACGTGTGGCCGAGAACGGAGGGCGTTCACTGGGCTTCTCAGGAATACCAGGAATCTTAAATTCATATCTTCTGCTCTGCCATGATTTGAGGGTCGTAGCTCTTCAGTGCGCTGCAGCCTGCACATCGCGTTTTCGGATTTCTGGCGCTTCGTCGCGCAAGGATCGTAAAAAGAGATAATTACAGACACCAGGTCTCATTCAAAGGGATTCTCGCGGCTCTGTATAGCTTGCACTTTATGGTAAAATGAGTGCTTTGCTAAGAAAAATGGACGTGTTTAAAACTTAACGTGAGCTGTGAGTACCCGTATCCATTAAAGACGGTGACAATAATTAGGTCCTGCACCATCCACGTACATCCATATTTCATCCACCCGCCCATACCGTTTCCCCCGCCCTCCACGATACGGCCATCAATACTTGAAACGGAAATCCAGTCGATTGTTACCATCCTTCTCTCGCGCTTCGACGTCGTTTTGATAGATGTTCCTCTCTTCAGCACTCATGCCTTCCCAGGCCTTTTCCTTGCGCTTGTTCAAAAGCACGAGCCACTGCCTTTGAGCAAAAAAGGTGGCAACAGACAAAGCACATATAGAAACAAGCACCTTGTTTCCTGTTTTATAGTATGGGCTGTCATACGACCGATATATCTGGGAGCCGATCAACGATCCGACCTGGACAATAACGTTGTAGGTAGCAGCGGTGATGGCACGTTTCTTGACATCAAAGGTGTTCTCCGAGATCCATGATGAGACGATAGGATGAAAGTATGGATAGCCAGAAATGAGAGTGATGATAGTATAGCGACCCCACTCCTTGCCACCGTCAGAGAGACTGAGTGCTGCGGTCAGAAGAGGCAGGATCCAAAATTCGCCGAAAATGCAATGGAAGGTTCGCTCCCCGAAGTGTTCGCTGCTGAAAGCCAGGATAAGCATAGTGAAGATTTGCAGGAACGCAGAAGGAACCGTCAGCATATTTGCAGCCAGTGTGGTGAAACCTAGGCGGCGGATCGTGAGCGTAAGGTAGGCCTGCACGGGGGTTGCTGGGATATAGGCAATGAGGCCGATAAAATAGAGCCCCCACATGGACTTGTCGCACCAAGCATTTTTAATATCCTTAAATGTTACTGCCTCTTTAAGAGCAGTGATACCTTTGGCAGGATCATCTCGAAGGATACGCTTGAAAGTATTAGTACGGCCTTGTTCAAATAGGGCTTGTTTCGAGACTTACATTGGTCATGATGATCTCTTCACGCTCGTTGTACCACGACTTGCGACAAAGGACACTTTGGGTTGAGGTAGGAGATAGCGGGAGATAAAAGAAGCTCTAGAAGGAACACGTTAGCTGGAGAGAGGAATCGTTGATTCAAGGTAGACAAACGACTGCTCCAATGGTAAAAGTTAGAAGACCTTCGATCAAGAACAGCCAATACCATCCTGGTTTGCCATTTATACCACGCATTTCGAGAATTCCAGCAGCTGCAAGGGCAGAAACGACACGCGCAATCTATTCTCTGATCAGTTGTGTTCAATTTGAGTTTCAAACCGCCGACTTACGTTCAGTGTCGACCAAAAAGCGGCAAGTCTAATAGAGAGCTCCCGAGATTTATAAAAGTATGTGGTAAACAAGATGGTGCCGGGAATGAAGCCTCCCTCGCAGGCCCCGATCAGAGCACGAGTGATATAGAATGAAGTTCTGTTATTCATCCATGCCTGCCCCCATGCTACGGTGTGTCAGAGAAGTAAAGTAGTAGAAAGAGGGCGACGAGATGGACCTACAAACTATTGACCAGGACATCATAAGGATTGGAAGAATATAGCGAAAACCGAAGCGCTTGATAAGAAGTTGAACAGGAAATTCCGCAAGCAGGAACGCCACCAGTTGAATTGTCGTACCCTATTGAAATCAGCATAATCCCAAACAATAGAAGAGAAGCCATACATTGTTGTAATCGTCGCTCGTTAGGTTCAGATCCACAAGGAGGTCATCGGCCAAGGCATTGGAGAGGTTGCCTCTGTCTAGTTGCAGACCAAAGAACTGCCACTATCAGCATCACTCCCGGATAGTAACCCCAGACCGCAGCACATACCATGAGACAAACCCAAGAAAGGAGGTATAAATCTGTCTTGCGCACAAGTGCCGCTTCCTCCTGCGGTGTCCAAGTAGCTGTTGGGTCCCAGCGATGCTTGCCCTCGTAAGACTCGTGTGGTGGGAGTGCATCAGCGATGTTCTCTCTGCCTATGGCGACATCAGAAATTTGAGACTCGGATGGATCTCCAAGTGATGTCTTCCGCATCCCAAGACCCTTCTCCGGCTCGCTGATAGACTGTGACAATGGGTCATTTACGTCTCTGGCTCCCATGTCGACAGAAATGGTACAGTAATACGAGGTTCTGGAATTGCAGGTATACGCAGAAGTATTGATGGAATGCAGGACAAGAAGTTGAAGATGTAACCTGGCCACCCCCAAAGATATAGACGATTGGAGCTCTAGCTCTCGAGGTCTTAGGGTCTTAGGGTTTGCGGAGACCTTGGAGCCCCCTGCTTTGGAAGCCCAAGTCCGTCGAATAAGAAGGGGACTCAATGCTTTAGGCAAGGCGTAAGAAAATATTGATGATATTGTACCCCAGATCCCCACAGAGATCCGGAGAAGGAGAAGGGAATCTTCCCCAATGCGGGGTAGCTAACACGCGGTGAAATCGTTTTAATATCCTCCCAGGCATTCGTTGCTTGTAACCTCCGAGATTTTATCCTGACCTAGCTCTTGCAGCTCTGTTATTCGACTGCGACTCCAGGGGGACGCCGTCCCTGTTTTCCACCCTCAAGAGTGAAGAGTGTCTCGCCGAGGAGGCTGCCGACGACAATGGCGAAAGCGCCGGGATAGCCTCCGCTCCGAGAAAACACTTCCCTGTTACATATGAGCAATATCCATTACAAATCACATCATTTCTGACTGAGGCATTACCATGAGCCGACGCTACCGGAAACATGTTCGGAGAGTCCTGGAGATAACAAGTTTCTTGACTGGTGCTTCACAAGGTCCAAGACGAATGCATCTACATATAGATTGCACATAACCCAGATATCTTCATAGAAAGCAACCACCGCCAGTTCTAGCAAACGCACTGTTGAGCAACGAACTCGTAAGCATTTCGACATTTTGAGCATCATGCCTTCTGCAATCAATGGCACAAATGGGTCTGGGCCCGAAGACCAAGTGCAACGTTCAAACATCAAAGGTGGCAATGTCGAATCTCAGACTCGCTGTCTTAAGCCTATGGTAAACAGTGGTTCTCTAGACAAATTCACAAACCGAGACTTGACTCCAATCATTGGGCGGGAATTTGAGGGTCTACAGGTCAGAGAGCTCCTCAAGGCAGACGAACAACTCATCAAAGACCTTGCAGTCACAGGTCAGTCATTATGCCCACGGCCTGTAAGTATAGTACGAAGGTATGCTAACCAAGGAACAGTGTCCGAGCGAGGCGTTGTCTTTCTGCGAGACCAAGATGTAACCCCGCAAGAAATGAAAACTCTTTGCGAGAGGATCACCCAAGCAGCAGGAAGTGTGCGTGTTTGCCCCTCTCAATTTTACCTCTTCTCTTAACTGACTTCTTCTCAGCCCGAATCTTCCAGCCTTCATGTGCACCCGCTCACTGAGAATGGTAGCGAGTTGGGCGACCAAATCAGTGTCATCAGTAGCGAGAAGCAGAAGAAGGGAGGCGGACTCACTCATCAACTAAGCGATGTCTCCCGCTTTGCAAGTGCTGGCTGGCACGCCGACATCACCTTTGAGCCAGTCCCCTCAGACTACGCGATGTTGAAGATCCATACTCTGCCGGCCACTGGTGGTGACACGGTAAGCTCGCATCTGATCTATCACATTTCCTTCTTCTCTAAACCAATTCTAGCTCTGGGCCTCTGGCTATGAAATATATGATCGCCTCTCACCCGCCATGCAATCTTTCCTCGAGGGTCTCACAGCAACCCACGATGCCAAATTCTTCCTCGAGGAAGCTACTCGTCTCGGCAATCCTCTCCGTGACGGCATGCGCGGGTCTCCTCTGAACCACGGCTCCTCCCTACAGGCCACGCATCCCGTCATTCGTACCAATCCTGTGACGGGCTGGAAATCCGTCTTTGTCAACAAAGGATTCACGAAGCGAATCAACGGCGTCACAAAAGACGAGTCAGACCTGTTACTACAATACTTGATCAATTTGGTCACGCAGAATCATGATGCACAGGTTAGGTTCAAATGGAACAAGAATGATCTTGCTATTTGGGATAATAGGAGTAATTGGCATTGTGCTACTTATGATTATGAAGCAGCAAGGGCAGGAGATAGAGTATGTAGTTTGGGAGAGGCGCCTTTCCTCGATCTGGCGTCCATGGGAAGGAGAGAGGCTTTGGGCCTGTAGGAGGTATATATGCGGATTTTGGGAACCAGAAATGCCAGCTTCTTAAAGATAACTTTTTGATTACAAATAAAGATGTGCAAAAGATTACCAGTGTGTACAAGCTATGTTGAAATTCTATTGGAGTAGTAGATGTTTGGAACCCTAAACTACACTCTGACGTCAGTAGAGTTGGAAGTTGCCATCTAGTAGTCTTCTGTATTGAACAACTGAGTCGCTGTTCATTGCAGTGTCCAGTGCCAAGGGTCCGTTGCCTTCGCTAGTACATTCGCCACAAACCATAGATACAGAGATACCATCCGACTGCTACAACCTTGGCCGGTCATGTAGTGGTACTGTGCGTAGGAATGTGATCTAGATACTGTTACAAGCGATATGGTATTCGATCTCTGCTCTATACTACGATATACTTTCGACTTCTTTCTCTATACAATATACAACTACTACTCCAACCTTGCGATGTCGCTATCCCAACTCCCCAGAGTGCTACAGCTATAGCTAGTATTCAACCACGAATAACATATCCTGCTCTGCCGTGTCGATAGCTGCCAGCATGCGCTCCGTCCCAGCGCGATTAGTCGGCATTTGAGCGACAAGCATTGTATAGGCCGAGATGTTCGGAGGAAGGTAGATAGATATATCAAGGACTAGCCTTAGTCGTACGACGCGAAAGACCGTAATACTACCACAGAACGACTCCGCTCCGCAGCCTGTTATCCCGATAGACCTCGGGTTCCGATGCCTGCTATTCTCATATAAGACACGCAGCAGTGAAGCTGCTCGTACACACGGTAACCATAAACATGAGACCCAGCCAGTCAAGGACGAGGAGGTGCTTGCTATTGCACGGCTACGGATGTGGTTTGGCTAGAGGGAAGAGTGGTACTGGTCGGTCGACAGAAGGAAGGCTTGGTAGAGTTGGTAGAGAGAAGCAGACGAGATTCTCCTACAGCTCCGTTCCTCGAAACAGCTCATTGGCCCCACCTCCCACTACACTGGTGATGGAAGTCAATTCAGCATCAGCTGTAAGGTATGAGCCTTCCAGTATTACCTGCTTGGGAATGGGCGAATGGGCGGATGCACCGGGGCCTTGGCTTTCACCCCTTGGTGTCAAGTTCGAAGGCCTCGATGAAATATCTAGTTATGTTGTCATATAACTCCTTGAACCACGCTTCTTGGCCGGGGCATCGTGGTGCCTTACAGGAAGTCATATCCTGCTCCAAAACTGTGTTGCCGTCTACTTGTAAATTAACCTCGCAGCATAGTTGCGGAAGACATGGACTTTCACTTACCTTCCGCCTGCCGCCTCGGTATATATTCTTCATATAAGCGAGCTTTTGGCTGGATACGCCCATCTCTCTCACGGTTCTTCTTAACACCGACGAGCTTAAATGATTTTCTTTCATCCTTCGTAAGCTCCACGAACACAGCTTGATGGGCGTATTCCTCATGTTTCAAAAACAACAATCAGGTAAAATTCAGCTGCTAGGCTATGCTCGAGATTGCATTTGAAGGTTGGATCTTTCTCCAGTTTTTTTTACTTGATAGGCGTTCCCTAAGTAGCGTTATGTGACATGATGACAAGACGGATATGATTGCAGATTCAGATCTGATGTGTGTGAGGTCTCCTGTGCCAAATTGGTGTGAAAATAAGTCTTGTACCCTTTGACGCTAAGGAGCTTTATAAAAACAACTCTGACCAATGGCCAAGCGAGCTAAAGCGCAGCCTTGGGTTGCATGTCACCCAAGATACAAAGGTAGGTAGAAGTGATGCGACCAAAGGGGCTTCATCATAGTGCCTTTGAACAGTAACCTTAAAGCCAACTCCACCTGCCATTGGAAGCGCATCCTGTATATATAACAGGACGCTCATAACCAAACTATATAAGTAAAAGGCAAGTTCCAAGAGACATGTCTTCATCCAGGCTTATGACTATATAACAGAGAACTCTGATGCCTGCCACCGTATCAGAAGCTATCTTGTGACTTAGTAGCCATAGGGTTGTGTTGGTCTAATCACTTTGCAGGTGACTAGTGCCGCTGCTGCTTCACCTGGCTAGCAAAGCAGACTTCAACCATGGGTGTGAACTTCCTCTACACCTATAGTGCTACCCACTAACGTTGACCAGAAGACTGTGATTGTTCACAATCATCTTCGTTATCGCTGAAACACTATACCACAGCGAGTGCTGAGCAGCTTAAATCGAACAAGTTTACACATTGGCTTCAGCATATACACAAAGTCTTAATGATCAGTCACTTGCTGACTGTTGGTAAAGAACCAGCTATGTCGCGATACAAGCATATTCAATCGAGATAACATAACCAACAACTTCATAGCAAACTAACAGAAAAGCATAGCCAGGACGTGGCTTGGAAGAAAAATCATGCCACTGAAGCATTGTGTCCAATCCAGGTTGCAAATGACCACTGAATATTTGTAGAGCAAGCAGTCTGTCCTGTTTCCGGTTCTCAACCCTTCTTTACAATGTTTGCAGTGTCTCAATTACACAATTCAGAATCCACATCACGTTGACTCAGTATGAACCTAGTTTATCTATCTCATCAAAAGTCTCAACTGGTAGCTCTGTTGAATGCTCGGCATATCAGAAAACTGGCCAACGCGAACTTCACAGCATTGCAGCAGTCTCTGAACAACAGGGTGACTAGCCCCCATCTCCGCTACCGGGCAGCGTTGCCAGTCTCAGACTTATCTTGACTACACAGTATGCCAGACTCAGTCAAATGAAATATTTAAGATAGCCATCGCAGTACTAGCAGTGAGACGTTGTAGCACATCAGGAGCTGGACCAAGATACCCAGCGGGTCTTCTTGTTGCATATCATAGGCAATTGTGAGAGCTTGGCAGCTTGCTCTGGGATAGAATGTCAAGTTCGTTCCATATTGCTCCTTCTCCTAGTCCCAGCTACGCCTCTAGGGATAATCTTGCATCTTGTTTTTTTCTCGCACAGCACATGAGTATGTCAAATTGATGGATTACAAACTGTGATGGATCTTTTGAGCAGAAATGCGTATTTAGGTCGAATATGCATGCTGCGTATCAATACCTGAAGTTGGAGTTTGCCTTTCGGAAATTTACTACCACGTGACACCGTGTCAAGCATTTGAAGCTTCAGATACCTATTGAAAGCACAACAACCATGGATGACGACGATGACTTTGGCGCTGACGCCGACTTCTTAGCTGCCCTTGCCGCTTCTTCTGGTCCTTCATCCTCCGTCACGCCGGGCCGAGTTCAGCAGCCTACACCACAAAGGATACAGCAGCCAACTCCGCAAAGACTTGACCGCGCTCCTCCAGCACCAGCCAATGCTACAGTTGCGAAAGTGGTACAGCCGACTCCTCAAGTCATTGCATCAAGATCAGGAGCCTCATCGATACTGGTCTCTCCTCGACAGAAGGGCAATCCAATTCTGACAAATCTACGATCCTTTGCTTGGGAGTACTCCGATATTCCGGCTGATTATGTCCTTGGACTCACTACTTGCGCGCTCTTCTTATCTCTTAAGTACCACAGACTACACCCAGAATACATCTATAATCGGATAAGACTGTTGGCAGGGAAGTACAAGCTTCGTGTGGTTCTCACATTGGTAGATATCGACAACCATGAGGATAGCTTGAAAGAGTTATCCAAGACAAGCTTGATCAACAATGTTACGGTCATACTATGTTGGACTGCTGCTGAAGGAGCCCGATATCTGGAACTCTACAAGAGCTTCGAACATGCAAACGCAGGTGCAATACGAGGCACGGAAAGCAAAGGCTACACCGATAAGATGGTGGACTTTGTCACAGTACCCAGGAGCATCAACAAGACGGATGCGGTCACATTGGTCAGTGCATTTGGCAGTATCCGAGGAGCTGTGAATGCCAGGCCCGAAGATATTGCAATCATAGGAGGGTGGGGAGAGAAGAAGATCATGAGGTGGTGTGGAGTGGTTGATGAACCCTTTCGGGCCCGGAAAGCTGCTAGGCGTGGATCGCTTAGCAGACAGGAGACCACGGCAGATGGCGGCGAAGATAGCGATGGTATTTTGGAACGAGCAATACCGCTCAGTAGGGTACCATTAAGAGAAATGGGCTCGATCGAAACACGAACAGAGCTTTCGGATAAAGTGGAGAAAACGTCAGAGTTGCCCAAGCAATTCCAGATGTGGGATCCTGATGCGGATGACGATGAAGAAGATGCGATGTTTGCCGCTGCAGTAGAAGAAAGCACTAAAATGGCTCGGGAAAGAAAAGAAGAGCAGTCGAGGAAGGACAAAGAACTTAGCGGTGGTGTCGCAGCAGCATTGGCCAAGCTCCGAAACAATCACTGAAATGGCGCCATGATCAGTCGTCATGAAGGCAAATCAAGATAATAGCGCTACTACCCAGCCGCCTATTCTTCGCGACAGGGAGATGGTACTCTTGATGATCAGGACCTCGCGCGAGGTTTGGAGGCAAGACTTGTCATGTCGCGCCGCACATCTAATACCAGAGTCAGCGGACGAAGTAGAGCAACGAAGTAGAGCAGTTGAATCCTGACAGGAATCAGTGTGGTGTGCATTGTTCTCAACTTAAGTCCTATCACGGGTGTGCCAGAAAGCAACAACCCACAAGACGATGCAGCATGGGTATGTTCTACATCAAACTATGGCACGACAGGTATTCAACCGTAGTCGCCTTCCAAAATGGAGCTCCTACATTACAGCCGTCCAGAATGTGTAATCATCAGATATTCGAGTCCATTATATCTGGCTTTAGCATGACAATGTCAGTTAAATGTCGTTTTTCAAGACCTGGTAATCGGGTTTTGTTCCTTTGTGCACCATGTAATGCCGTTTTTGGTTTGTTGTTCAGCAACTGCTCATGTCTTTGTTCAGCACCTCTATGCACCTCTACGCACCTCATCAACTCTAGAGACAACTATGTTCTATTAATTATGACTTACTCAGCTACCATGATGCCAAATAATGAGTCCGTTAGGTTCGCTCCCAGCGGAGGGACTGAAAGGAAAAGAGGCGCCACTAAGAATGTTACTAAAACACTAAAACAGCTTCAGTCAGCAAACCTACGCAGCCAAAAAAGGTGCCTTCCATGGGCTCGAGGCATGCCATTACACAAACATCCTCTGCGCAAGCGACTAGCGCTATAGTATCGACATACAATGCACAGCTCAAATATTCACGCACTTCGATGCCTGCTCCTTCTAGACTGTCACTACAAGGGAAGCCGATTACACAAAAGCACAACAAAGGGCCTCTGAAGAAAGCTCCTACAACGACGATGAGGAATTCGAAGCAACCGGTCCCCTATTCTCACCAAAGGATTGCAGCTAGTAGTCCCCCGAACCAAGTTGTTGGTCACAAGGTTTCAACGAGGAAGGAGAGATATGCGGACACTATCGAGGTATGCCATTAGATTACTTACTGTATGGACTCACCTGGTACTAATTGTCGAATAGTCCACTGTGTATAAGGGGAAGAAGAGGAAGGCCGACAATATTTCAGCTTCAGCCGACAAGGGGTCAATAAAAAATTCCGCTACGTTCCGAGTCGGGAGAAGTGCTCAAAAGGAACCACAAGACAGTCTAGATCCTTCGAACGCAAAGCGGAACGCATGGACACAAACACTACCGCCTCTATATTTATTTCACAAGAGACATCTAGCTTCGGAGTTCTTCCCAGGACTTGTCATCAGCACACCTCTGCATGAGCCCATTTTGATTCCGCGAATACAATGAGTAGCGATTCCCATCTGGTCGGTAAGTCATCCTCAGCAATACAGCCTCCCCGGTGGCTCTGTTTCAAACGACCTCGTCACTAACCTCTCAGAAGAATCTGTTTTAGGGCCGGTATACTCAAAGCCAAGGAAGCTGATAGTTTTGGCAACCTTCGACAATCACTGCTTGACTCTACCAATATTGAATTTTAACCAGAACAGCCTCAAGTACAAGAAGAACAAAGACCGCTTCGTTGGAATTGACGACAAGATATCGAAATCTCCTGCACGTCCCGAAAACGGCCATCCACGGCCGAAATTCGTGAGGGCTGATGAATTCAAGGACCTCACCAGCGGCTTCCAGTATGTCATGTTGTGATGAAAGAAGCGTGAGTACATGCTAGCTTTGCTTCAGCATCATGTCCCCAACATCAACTGCGCATATTAACTTCCCAGTATCCTTCAGATACTCTTTGCCATGCATCTTTGAAGGACACATCATGAAAACCTCGCTTCGCGGGCTCATGACACTATACAACGCGAGGAAGCCGATTTACGTAGCAACGCCGAAAGCGTAACTGCTATTACTTCGATTTCTGAAGCGGATGCAGCGAAATCGGTCGCGTTTGACCAGCTAGTTCTGGTCATGTTTCGTGTTGTCTCTATATCAGATGCACATCGCCTTTTCCAGCAAGTTGCGCATGACAGGAAACTCTCTACTGAGACTACTACGAAGCATCACGCTTCAGCCTATTCATATCTTGGGAACTCAGGTTACCCAAGCCAATGTTCATCATGCTAAAAGTTGCACGGCATGATGGCTATCTTGTGTGATGCATAGCATCACGATGGAAAATCGACATTTATCTCGACGCTTTTGTCTCCGGGGTAGATCTTTTCCCCTCTGATCACTTGTCCTCAAGCCATAGTGGTCACCAAGGCGGCCACTATGGCATTGCCTGTCGTCACCTCGCAATATTGATTTACCCGAGGAATGATCAACATGGCTATTGTTTCATCTTCTGCCCTTCTTATAATCGAGGCTGTGGTCTTGTCTCTCGCCTTTTTTGAAGTCAAGACAGTCGTTGGATCATCTGAGTCGAAAGCTTCCAAGAGAGTCAGATCATGACTTGTTCCGTGCGCTGGATGAACTTGAACGATCACGACATGACGCGTATTCTGCAACACAGGGCTTGTTTCTGTAAATATGCCATGGACTTGCGTAGTCGCCTTGCGTAGCTTTGAGCCTGCTTTCCAAAACTCCAGGTGATTTCTTTGGCATGGAGAGTTCTGAACCGGACCTGGAGGGTTATCCAAGCATCATACTCCTTAACTCCGGAAAGCAGGCCATCCTCAATAAGAAGAAATATGTCTTGGCAAAGAAATTGAATGGGCGTTGGTCATAGTTGATAGTGGCAGCGTTCATGGCTTCGAAGGATCTTTTTGACTTCCTGCAGTTTTGAGATCCATGCATCGTCACATTATCATTTGGAATCATGAGGACAAATCAACCTATCTGACTCCACTTCGTCAACTCAAATTAGTACGGAAATTGGCACGATTGCTGAGAGAAAGCGACAGGCACATTCTCATGCTGCTCGAACAGCCCATGCTAATGCCAGACACCTGCGTATATTGGCTTACCAAGCCAGCAACTCCGATAAGCTGCAGACGGAGATGCCAGAAGCAACTGAAGCGGTCAATAAATTCGGGTGCACATGTACATTAAAATACAGTGCGACGAGAACTACGCCTGCCGGATTGGGAAATCTGCATGGTACATTCGCTGTGCTGAGAACCTAGCTCGCGACTCCTTGGATCGGCCCTGTTTTTCGATTCTTTGGTTTGGAAGCATTACGACGACTTCAATCTTCTACCCATCCCTAATAGCACCAACGTGAATTTCGAGATGCGCTGCTGGCGTCGACTGCTGGGAATCGTGTATAAGGTCCAGGACACTCCCGGTTCTTATGGCTCTCAATCCTCTTCATCACACTGTTCAACTCCCCTTCCATCCATATCACAGCCTTCTTGCACCAAGGAACACTTACGATGTCTACCTTCCTAATCAAACAACCAACTGGTCAATAATCAGAGTGGGCCATTACAAACCTTCTGGACGCTGCTGCAAAGGTTCACGCACTTTTCCGAGATCCTCAAAAGATTCCTGATAGTCTGAAGCGTCCGTGCGTTACCGTCTTCGGCAGAGACAATAAGAACACGGGACCAATCTTGAAGGCAGCCAGCGCTGCCAAGGCGTCTTCATCAACACGCTTCCTAACAACAAGGACGTTAACTGTGAAGGCCAATAGGAAACTCATCATGGACACGTGTAAAAAGGCTGGTGTTGAGACCGTTGTCGTATCTACATCTTCTTTTCCACGAAATCTGGACAAGTGGAGTGGTCCCGCGTCGAAGGCGCTGGTGGGTCATTACTACTAGTCCAAGTCCAACATCGGAGAAGTCGTTCCCAACGCCGGTTTCACGGCCTACACAACCATTCGTCTAGATTTCATCAGCCACTACACACTTCCGAGACCTCATCACAGTTATCTTGATCTTCCAAAGAGCAGAACACTAGTTCATGCCTCCGAAGATGAGCGCGGTGCGTGGTAATCTTTACCATGTCAGATATCGATGTACGCAAGACGCTGCCCTCTCCCAGCGAGTCCGGTTCACTGGTCTGTATCTGTTCTTGGTGAACGCTACTCTTTCTATTGACAGCCTCATGTCCGTGCTCTTTCGTGTCTATGACTCGTTTAAGGTAGTCAGGCGGAGAACAGGCCGTGTTGCACTTATGGTTTACGTTATGTTGATGCATCTCCAAAGTCACTGTTCGCACTTTGATCACCTGTGGTATCCTTCTATATCAATCTTCAGGGTGAACTGGGACAATGTCTAATACTGCCGGCTTAATGGGCAGAACTCTCAATAATTGGGAATTGTACTGATGATTATTAGTTCTATCGTACCTGCATAAATATATCCTAATTCATCTGTGTGTCTCACAACTAAAGCACCAAATTACTTTCTTTCCAAGCAAACAATACAAACAAGGGTTCGTTGAGCTTCTCACTGGGATGCTTTGAAGAACATTAAATGAGTTATCGATCTACTTTTAGATGCATCGAGCAACGAAGCACACAGTAGTCATCTATCGGAATGGAGCGTACGAGATAGAGAATCATCTACTCAAACACGCCACATCTTATCACGCCAGATTGCGCTGTTTCAGCGATCAATTGCCTTTCTTTCGCTTCTCTGTGCCACCACAACTCATGCTGTCTCCTTCTCCTAGGCCTACGGATTTGACGTCCCAGTGTTCAGATGGGCCTATGTGGAAATACTTGTTGCAAATTGTCAACCAGCGTTTAAGCTTTACTTGGTCGCATATTACTGAAGGCCCCTTCATTAGCGATCCACACTCCAAGTCGTCTGCTTCAAATTCATCGGAGAGTAACATGCGATGGCCAAGGACGCGTTGATAAGTCTCCTCAGCTGCCTCGCAAGCTTCTTCAACTTCCCTAATGTCTTTGTGCAATTCTCGCTTCTTAAGAACCCATTGGTTGTCGAAATACGTTACTGAAATTCTGTTGAACCTTTGATCACATTGTTTTTGTATGTGCGGTAGTCCTGTCTATAGAGATTGTCTCAATCATTCAGTCGATTGCAAAGATCATCAAGATAATTCTCTTGGTGAACAGAACAGATCGTCTTCTACGTAGGCTTTGGCATGGCTTCCCGAGGTAGTGCTTCTAATTAGGCTACTTTCTGACAAGCAATTTCTCTAAGACTTTGACCATGATAGTTCATCTGTGGATCATGAACTTCAGTCCGAAAGTCTTAAACTCTAAGAAGTATATAAAGAGGAAACACAAGTATCCACTCTTACTCCTTATATAGATAAGAAGAAGAGTCTTAAATTCTTTTGGACATGGCAAAGAAACAAGGAGAAAAACATAGATATTTCTCGAAGCAAGGGCATATGATTAGCCCAAGTCCTATCATGGGTTCTAAACCTCACTCAAGCTGATGCGTTGTCTAGGAGATAAGTTCAGCACTGTAAAGACGACTTTCCAAGATCCAGACTTTATTCTGGCAGAGGCTGAGTTTCTGAGAAAAACATGTCACTTAGTCAAGCAAGTTGTGACCTCCCGAAGCTTAGTGGCGAAAATGCGGACTCAGAGCTGTTGCTGACCTTCACACAACACTCCCCTGCTTTAACTTCTTCACTGCAATTCAACTACAGAATGAGCCTATTCAGCTGTTTTGAAGCTATTGCTGTCCTTGGGGGGCTCGTCAAAACTCTTTCCGGCTCACTCATTGCATAGTTTGGACGAGCTCTGACTTGAATTCAGTGATCAAATCCACAGTGTGAGGGTTGAATACAGCCAATTGGTATGTACAGCCACTTTTCTCAATATGCCGCCGCTTCTAGTGACACTCGCTATGCGTCAGTAGTGACTAAATGTGAGAGGCCAGACCTCGATAACTCAAAGGTAGGTTTCAGTATTAAACTATAAGAAGTGCGTCAAGAGTAAATACATGCGAGAGCATATGCTCCTTTAAATAAGGAGCGTACAGGCTGTAAAACATACGAGAAACAGGGAGAGAGGTATGGAAGCACGCTAAATTAAGCGAGGGCCTTGGCCCGAGCACCTAAATGGCTTCTAACCCTCACACTAAAAGACAAAAAGAACAAGCCAGCGATCAAACTACTTCGCTCTCGCCCAACTTGGGAAAAGAGCCCAATCGATGAATAAGGATATATCACGTGAGGAAACTGGACACGCCAAAGCCTGACAATCCAATACCTGTTTCTATTTCTCGAGTCAGAACAGTAGTATCAAGTAGCCAGAAATCTATAATTCCTCTATGGAATAAATATTCTTATCTTCCCGGGCCACATTGTCGATAATGGGTATGGCTGTATGGTTTGGATGCTACCTTAAAGACTCCTAAAAGCATTAGAGGCGATATCGTTCTGCAAAAATAGCATAGCAAATACAAAACTGAGTAAAACTGCCAATTGACAGCTAGCTAGGTAGACAAGAGACAATACTTATAACATCCATCCCCTTCAAGAGTTAAGAAATTTGAAACGACATCCGATCTAGCTTTCTTCCGTTATCTAATCCTTCTAGTGGGTCTCCATGTTATCTGAATATTTCCTTGGCATTAGGGTCGTCGTAGAGTCGTCGTCAGCTGTCAATCAAAACTCCAGCTCTGCTCTCTTCAAGAAACTTACCCTTTCTCTTCCCCAAAAAGGGTTCTTGTAAACTCGATCAAACATCCTCAAAATGCTGGCAAAAGGTAGCCTACTGGTGCTGCTGGGATGTAAACTCTCCTCAGCAATCTCAACACCTATTTCACAGCACGTGCTCGGCTCGCCTGAATTCGGTGCAGGTCAATCCAGTGCCATAGAGAATGGTAATCACATCTTCAATGCTGTGCATTCGTCGATGCGACAATGGGGATCATCTATTCAGCACAATGGGATGTCGTTCTTCCTGGCGAGCATGCCGGAAGGTGTGATGATGTATCATGGGACGCATACAGCTGAGCGAGTGAAAGGGATGCAGTGGCTGGCATTCGAGATTGAACATGCTGAGAACTTCGCTCGAGGACGTTTTGGAAGAGGTCCTGGTGGTCCCGGTGGTCCCGGTGGTCCTGGTGGTCCCGGTGGTCCTGGTGGTCCCGGTGGTCCTGGTGGTCCTGGTGGTCCTGGTGGTCCCGGACAAGGACCGCCAGGGGGTGGAGGACCGCCGCGAGATGGATGGGGTCCTCCTGGAGATAGAGACCCACCGCCTTCTGCCAGTTCAAAATCAGATGAGAAGAGACACGGAGGATCCGGAGCTTCAAAACTTAATGACGAAGACGAGCAAAAGGGTGGTTATCTACACATGTACCGCACTAATCGAGCCATTACCCGTCTTCTCTACATCGACGGCATGTCAGCTGGCAAAACCGACCTCGGAACGCTCGACACCCAAGATATTCTTCTGCTCAACATGACCGGAGACTCGCTGCCCATGCACGGCGAGCATGAACGTGGTCTTAAACTCTGTGCTTGGGGGAAACCGTACAACATCGACGGATTCATCAGAACTGAAGCCGGAATCGAGATCATCTGGTGCGAATTCGAAGATGGCCTTGACTTCATCTCACACAACCGCCGTCCTGGAGCAAAAGACCAGGGAGTCGAAGATAGCCTGGGAACCTTTGAGTACTATCGCGCGATGGAAGCCCGATATCAGGGCATTGCTGGCGGAAGAGTGACGGTTGACTACTCGAGCATGGTATCGGCATTCTTCTACCAGATGAATTTGACGAATCCGGATTCTGAGCGATCGGAGCTTCCAAGACTGTTGGCTCCCACGAACAGTGAACTAGGAGCCATGAGGAAAGACGTCGAAGCTGTGCTCGCGCGCACACAGTCGGTAAGTGTGCACTGGCAGGGAATCGCGGATATGATTGTTTCGAGATATGCGCTCCGTTTGCCGTATCTGGCAACGAAAGCCACGAACTCAGCGTTCAAATCAGACATCAACACACTTTTAAACACTTTCATTGATTACGACAACCTTTTCATTGACACTGCGATCAAACAATGCACACACCATTACCTGCGTGCTGCAATTCCCTCCACAAAAGAAGACTTTCTCATCCTTGCTGCTCTAGAAAAAGTCTCCCACACGATCTGCTCCACGCTTTTCGCAGCACGCGAAATCATGTTCTCAGAGAAGTTAGATGACCAGGAGATGCCGCCTGCGAAAGCCACTAAGCTGATCTCCGATATGATTGCGTGGCTGAATTGGACGGAGTGGAAGCGTTGTGGAGCTTGCGCTTATGATGAGGTTTGCGTGGTGGCTATCTGGCCATTTGGGAGTGTTGAGGATCACACGCATCCTAGTTGTCAGAATAGCACGCAGCTACAGGTTAGAGGACACGGAGGGGATGGATACTGGAGACGTGGTTAGATATATAATATAGAAAGCTCAACGATACCCAAAAACCCTATGTTCCGATTGTCTGTTCGTCTCTCGAGAACATGTCCCGTGCACAGTGATATTCTATACGGAAATACAGAATCTGATTCAGAGCAGATAATAACTGCGTAGAGAAAATGCCGCAAGCTGATGTGGTGGAATATGATGACTTTTAACTAGGGATATTTCTACTCAGAGCAGCCTTGACTTTGTTTAGGTACGAGACATGCAAGAGGCAGCCAGTATGCGTCTCAAATCACGACAAATTGCTAAGTTCACTAGCAGCAGAATTTCATATGCTCTGTGCGTACCCTAACGGCGCAAGATATGTCGCATTCATTTTTTCTGGGATATGCTGGTGCTTACATGGTGTTCGAGCCATGTTTCTCTTCCCATTTCGTAATCCTTTCTCCATGGATGGTATCAAACGCCTGCAGTGCTCAAATGCAATTCTTCCATGTACTTGTTCTCATAGATGAATGCCAGCGTCATCATCATCCTCGGTTGCTAGGTCTCGCGTCCTCTCTTCCATAGCTCGTCTTAGTGCCACATCATCCAACCTGCCGCCCGCACCATTTGTAGAGATCGCCGTAGGAGCAGAATTTCCATTAACACCAGTGCCGTTCGTCATCGGCGCAGCAGAACCATCCCTCAACATGTCTCCCCGGGATATCCTCCCCGTCGTAAACGTCCCATCAGTCCATGCACTACTTCTCTCCTCACCCGCTCCCTCCACTTCCTCGTTGAACATTCCAACTCCAAGCTCTGCATCCAATTCACCGTTACCTATACCCTCCACCCATACTTGGCCCCTCTCCTCAACTTCTTTCTTCAGCAGCCGTATCCGCTCCTCCATCCGCGCGATCACGACCTCGTTCTCTTTTATAGCATCAACGCAGTCCTCGTCTGGAGCATTGAGACCGGGCTCTGTACCGAGCGCAAACGGCCGCAGTTGCTCGTTCGAGTAGTCTAGATGTGCTGTTGAGTTGCGGAGCTCAGCTGCTTTGAGATGGAGAGCTGAGAGGGGGAGATCTTTGAGTGCTGAGGCGAACGCGGTGGGGGAGATGGGGAGGGTGTTTGATGACATTTTGGGCTCGTTCTAAGTGTATTGTAGACAGTTTCTGTTTGTTCAAAGGTAGCCAAAGTTCATTGTGTACATTCACACGTTTCAGCGAGTAGGTTAAGCTGTTAAGTTGAATGAGAGGGTCCCTGGTGGGCTTATGTAGTGGCTGTCTGAGGTAATGAGGGGACGCGACTTTTCTGGGGACGATTGAGTAACGTCTGTGCCATCCATGCCCAAATTTCACTGTACAAACTAGATAAACCTGATTCAATATATTCACTCCACCACCACGTCTACACGTACTGAAATACAAATCTGAAGCCATTGCTGAGGCGTATATAAGTACATCATGTACTGATAGGCTGGATGAATCAGAGGGAAGATGAACAGCCTCTTCCCAGCCGCCTCACGATTATCGTGCATACAACCTAGGGTCATACCAAATACTGGTCATACACTCAATAGCCTAGCAGTGAAGCTTGTGCAGAGGACGACACAACCATACTCAATATCTGCCAGCAGGGCTTGGAGGAAAGCGACATGCTTGAATCAATGTGTTTCACGGAGGCCAAGTCCAGCGGTCATGCATTTAAATGCACATGGCAGAGGATACGCTACGCGAAGTATAATAACGAGATATGAGGATCTACCCTCGGACTATCATGACGAAGAAGGTCTGCCCTTCAGACCTCAGGGCCCTTTCTCTCAAGAGGAGACGCTCGCAATATTCGGAAAAGGCATAGATGCCAATGCTGCGAATCGCATACTACGAGTCCTCCACGGCCGGCGAGTGGCAGGCACACTCGATGATCCAGATACGCCATTTTACATTTCAGTATACGAGCAGGGTGCTCAAGCTATTGCTATGCAATGGCTACGGGATAACGTGCCAGTTGATGAGGTACAGAGTGCAGGCTTGAGGGCTGAGGAAGAGCTTGCGGAGCTGGAAGATCAGATTGTAGCAGATAGTACCAGGGTCGGCATCTATCGCCCGAATTCCCAGGACTTCACCCAAGAAAAGAGAGGCATGTTTTCGAAGGGGAAGCAGAGTGTCTACGGAAGCAGTGTGCTCGACCAGCTGAAAGAGCGGAGTAAGCTGAAGAATAAGATGGAGGACGAAGCGAGAGAACTGCTCAAAAAATCGCAGGAGATGGAAGAAGAGAAGAAACGAGAAGCCCAGGCCCAGGAAGTCAAAGCCATACAGCTGTCGTCGGAAGTTGGAACAGTGGCGACGACTGGTGCAACGGGGACAGTCAAGTTGTCGCCAGCTGCATTGAAGAAGCAGAAAACTGCTGAATGGTTGAATTATCACACTGAGCGTGCAGAAATCTCTAAGGCACAAAATGCGCCACAGATGACCATGGCTCAACGACTTGTTCCATCATGGCTATTCGTCTCCTTTATCGTGGGAGTGTGCATTACACTGCCCTACCTCTACACCCCACCGAGGAATAAGGACCGCATGTTCCCCGACATCCCTCCCGCAGCAGCGACGATAGGTGCCATCATGCTAGTCAACTTCTTTATCTATCTCGCCTGGCATTACCCTCCCCTCTGGCGATATGGAAACAAATACTTTGCGACCACCGCGGGAGTCCCTACC
Organism: Calycina marina; assembly: GCA_019669825.1. Classification (NCBI taxonomy): domain Eukaryota; kingdom Fungi; phylum Ascomycota; class Leotiomycetes; order Helotiales; family Pezizellaceae; genus Calycina; species Calycina marina. The sequence continues at coordinate 36,236 of MU253826.1, read as the reverse complement.
GCCGTATCCTTACTCGGCAACGTCTTCTCTCACCAAGTCATATCGCACATCAGCACCAATATGCTGGTGCTCTTCGTTATCGGCACCCGCCTTCACGACGAAATCGGCCGCGCAAACTTCCTCTCCATTTACTTCGCCTCCGGCGTCCTCGGCTCCCTTACCTCGCTCACCTCTTACGTCCTCCGCGCGAACTTCGTGTCCATGACACTTGGTGCGTCTGGTGCGGTCGCTGGTGTCGTCGGTGCGTATCTCTGGCTTCGTCACGACGAGCGGATAAAAATGCCATTTAGCATTAAAGACAAGGAGACGGGTGATGTGAAGTATCAGCCTAGTATACCCATGATGGTGCCACTCTTCATCGTTCTCGCAACTGAAATCTTTGCGCTGTCGAAGTGGAACAAGAGGTTGATCACGATGGATCATTGGGCGCATCTGGGTGGATATGCTACGGGCATTGGGGCGGCGGAGATGTTGATGAGGAGGGCGAGACATACGAAGAAGAACGAAGTGGAGGGGAAGAGGAAAAAGACGTTTACGGAGAAAGAGAGGATGTCAGATGGGAGGTTATAGGGAGATCTTGTATAATTGTAGGAATGGGCATTCTCGGGTCTGGGGTAGAAGTTCTGCCTTATGGTAAGGGCTCATGGGCGTAGATTTATAGATGATAAATAACAATGTGAATGTAGAGAAAATTCAGATGCAACTCTTGTTGTGTTGTAGCAACAAATCTATAGGTTTTGGGGTGGGTGACTTATATGGATAGGTAGTCATGCAGTGTCATATGCCAATTGCGGCCTATGGAACATTCAGATTCCAAATAGGCACATTGCAATAATGCCATATTTGGCTTTGCATACACAATGCGCAGCAAATCTCATGCAAGGCAAGGAACTTCATGTGTAAGATCGTGACCCAACGATATAGATTTGAGGAGTGGGAATTCTGAAGGGATGTGCAAGTGCAAGGAAGTCGCACATCTTTCTTACCTGCCATCTTGGAAAGACCCACCAAGACTGATTTGGAAGGTTTGTGTACAGTAAGTATATATCATTTGCTATAGTTCTCATTTATGTTATTCAGTTTCCCAGGACAGTTCTGTCTTTCTTTTCTTTTTCTTGCGGTGACTGGCTATGTAATGCTTGCCGGCCGTTATGGACCTCTGAATTTCTCATATAACCAGGATACTCTCCCTTAGCATATCCGTAATTACCAATGGGGATTTCCCAAATGCGCGTTTGTCTGAATTTCAACCTTTCGAATTGGAAAATCGCAAATCTTACACTGATATACTCTTTCTCATGCACGCGATAGCAACCTCATATGTAAGTCGAATACGACCTGTGGTTATCAATACACGGTATCAAGTTAACATGCTGAGACTCAACGTCTTGCTGTTGCAACCCGTTTGGGAGAAGAGAGAAGTCGCCTGGATAATCTTGTTTCAGTGCAAACGGCAGTTCGTCTTACAAGACTTTAGCTTTTCCACTATCAACAATTCCTTAGCCTCTGTGCTATACACTTCACCGCGGTCATCTAAACGATAGAAATTGTATGCGGTAACCCTTGACGGAGTCTCAGACAAGCTGGGCCCTGCAGAATTATCGTGGCAATGGCGAAGAATTCAGGGAACTGCCGGAATAAACGATCTCATCGCATTCTTCGAATAGCCCCGTCAGTCCACCATTACTAGGGCACCCTGAAAATATCAAAGTCTCCTCATAACTAAACAGTTCTCTTTGATTGTCATCAAATTTGATCAGAAGTCGATAGATATCAATATGGGCTCCGTATGGGCGCAAATATAGTCTTTCCTTACTCCGCTATAGACATGACGATCTTGGGTAATGAAGCTGAGAATTTCAAGGTCATACCCCTTGGGCAAGTATCGATCGAGAGCATCGATAAAAATGACTATGACCATCTTTCGGGAGAATACGACTTCTCCTAAGAGATATATATTTAGGAGATAATCTTCAAAGACGACTTGAAATCCCCTTCACTTCCAGTAATATCATCAACATCCAACTTTATCTTCTTCATCTACAAGACTTCCAACACTTCCCACCAACCAAACAGAACCAAACAAGCAACCCAAACCGCAATCCCGCAATAATCATTCGTCACCCATCTAACTCTGGCAGCAACTATCATTGCCATATCACCCAAAATGGCCTCATTCAACAAGCGCCAGACTGTCTAAAATTGCTCCAGTGGTACTAATCAGTGATGTGACGTTGACGCCTTCGGTGTTGCTGATCTTGACTGCACAATCCGTATGTTGTCCCCTTCATTTACCAGATTGCAGTTAACATGAGCAAGCGATGAGTGTCCCAACTGACGTTGCCGACTTCAACTCAATATGTGCTGCCATTGGCAAAATCAACAAGAGTTGCTTGATCCCCATCGTAAGTCACCAGCTCCATCAATGTTCTTGAGCAAATGCTGACCTCTTCACAGCTTGACCAGTGTAAGGGAATGATCAGGTGACTTTCATATTTTGTGAATAGTCTCACCTTAACTTATGCATATTGTGTAAATAGCTTAGGTCAGAGCTTTCCTTACGAATCTCTTTCTCTCCTTGTAAACAATCACTTTACCCAAGTCGCATTAGACCACGTTCGTGCCTTTGTACCGTCACAACCAGGGTCTCCTCTGCTCTTCCACAGATGCCAACTATATCATGAGTCTTTAGCTTGGACAGGTGCTGGAGATTATTGTATATTTACATGCATATTTACATGTATATTTTTTACTACGACTGCAGCTCGTTTTCCATAGGTAATTGGCCATATGCATCTTGCTGTGATATCATTTGTTGCTTTCCACTGTGGACACTTGAAAGCTTCACGGCATTGAACTGGTACGTATAAGCTGATTGGTTTACTGGAACTATGGATGCATTAATTTACCTACGTAGTAAAATATTAAAGAGCTGTTGAGGTGTTGTTTGTTTGCTCCATTAACGAGCTGTATCAGCCTAAGGCTATGTAGCTCAGTTATTCCCAAATGGGAAATAGCTTATGTATACCAGCTGACAAGAGCTAAGCCTAAGTTGGTTATGGTCTAACATTTTTGAGGTGACAAGTGAGGATCATGCCCTGGCTTTGCACTTCCTAGAACTGTGGAGAGTACTACTAACTCACCATTAACAGCCACTTGGCAATTTGATTTGGTTTCTGTTGAGATGTTGCATAAAGAAGATAATGCAGTTCTGCTAACTAAAACTCGTCTTTGTTTTATTAGCATAGTCTACACATCTAGCACAAAGTAATGTTGTGGATTTTCTTCTTCGTTCTGAGAGGCACCATGGCTTGGCGTGGGGCTATATCCCACAGAAGATTTTATAGCTGGATATATATATTTTGACTTATTTCCTGCTTCAAATAAACCATACTTGGGGATATAGATCAGTGGTAGTAAGTTAACCATTATAAATGCACATACACGTTTCATCTCCTAACGCATTCCAGGTATCGCTCGCTTTGCATGATAGCGTCATAACTGCTGCAAAATTGCGAGAGGTCGTGAGGTAAATACAAGTCACACCTGTCTCTGGCAGACCATCTCAAGTCGCTTGTGCTGATTGCTCTAGTTCGATCCTTACTGTCTCCAAGTCAATAATTGGCATGTTTTTTGCATTTTTTTGCATCTTTTCTCCATGCATATTTTTTTTGGTCTGCTAGCCAGTCTTGACCCCTACCTGGTGCCTTTTTTATGATAATTCTAAACACCTAGAGACGTAAAAGATGTGTAGCATCATCCTTTGACTTTTCTTGTAAATTTTGTTTTGCGGCGCTGGTCGGAACCCTACAGAAGTGGATCCTCAGATGAACAACCGCCCACAACAGCACCGCCGTTTGCCGCAAACACTTTTAGAGCTTACTGGCAATAACTAAGCAAACGACAAAACACTGGCTGCCTTCGAATTGAACTTCAAGCACTGGAACAATAGACTTAATGTAGTGATGTCGAGGTTGCTCGCTTAGTCACGAAAAGGGGCCAAGCGAAACCATGTTAGCAGGTACCCAGGATCCCATCCCCAGAAAGTTGATGCTACTTCTCTTTGTTTGTACCAAGCATTATGATATTAAGGCAGCCCTCGAGTTTGCTACTATGCTGCCTGTTGGTAGGCGTATTCGTGACCTTTAGCAATGCTTCACAAGGAGATCGTCTGGACGAGTTTAAAGAATGCGTAAATGTAAGGTTTCGCACTGCTGTAAACCTGCCACGGCTAACCTTCCCCAGGTCTGCAAACGTGAGAATTGCGCTCCAGGCAAGACCACAGAGATTCGTAAGCTCCTCGTCCTTCTAAGCAGCTGTGTTAACATATACAGCCTTCCTCCACATGCTGCTCCTCTGGGACTGCCCCGCCGAATGCGATTATACCTGCCAGCACATCATAACGAACCAACGAGTCGCAAACTCCCAGCACATCGTCCAATTCCACGGGAAATGGCCTTTCTACCGTCTCCTCGGCATGCAAGAGCCTGTCTCTGTCCTCTTTTCCATTTTCAACTTCATCGCGCATCAACGGGGGCTTCACAAGCTCAAGGCATACATTCCACCCGAATACTCGATGCGCAAATACTACCTCATATTTTCATATTGCGGCATGGCTAGCTGGGCGTTCAGCATTATATTCCACACGCGCGACTTTGCTCTCACTGAACAGCTGGACTATTTCGCTGCCGGCGGAAGCGTGTTGTACGGTCTATACTATGCGGCAGTACGGATCTTCCGTCTGGACAAACTAGGCAGCAGGAAGGAGTCGGTTCTACGAGCTTGGACGAGTCTATGCATCATTCTCTACTGTCTGCATGTGGGATACCTGAAGACGTACAAATGGAACTACTCCTACAACATCGCGGCGAACGTGGTGTTGGGAGTCATCCAGAATATGATGTGGAGCGTTTTCAGTTTCAACAAATATAGGGCTTCGGGAATGGTATGGGCAATGTGGCCGGGTTTCGTGGTTGCGTGGATCATGCTGGCGATGGGCCTGGAGATTTTGGACTTTCCGCCATTCTGGGGATATTTCGATGCGCATAGTCTTTGGCATCTAGGGACGGTCGGGCCAACGATGCTTTGGTACAAGTAATTCTCACACTATCCTACGATGTAACCCAGTTAACAGGTTGCCAGCTTCCTTGTGAAAGACGCGCAAGATGATATTGCAGGGCAAAGATTCAAAGCTTAGCCATATGTATTCACGCCATATATATATTCACCGCAATGAATACCACAATTACGAACCGTAATAATAATGTATAATTTTCAACTCTAAACTCAAAGCGCCTGCCCAGCAGCACTTCACAAGCCTCATGTTTGGTGTGCCATCCCGAAACATCTGGGCATTCCTTCCAAGACAACCCAAGCAACCAAGACTCTAACTGCTTGGTTTTGTCCACAGTTCCGAGCTGTGACGCAAGTTTACATCCTCAGACAAGAGAATTTTTTTATGGATTTGTTGCAAGTCATACGTACCTTGGCTGCCTTGAACAAGCTATGATATCCGGATGTGCGGCAGGCGGCGTTTGCTTGTCGAAAGTCTTCAATCCATACAATACGGTATATGGGGTTTTTGTTGCAAGTCGCACTCCTCTTGGCTGCCTGGTTCGCAGTATTCAGGAGCGGCAGACGGCTTCTTGTCCGAATTCCTGGGTGTTGAAGCATGATACCAAAAAGCACCTTCCAGCTACTTTGGTATAGGATGAGTGTGTCTGACAACTTCTGTTCAGTACATACCATGGCGTCTCTTGGTATTTATCACTCCATTTTCTTGTCTCTTGCTCGATGTACGCAACGTTGCTTTTCGGGATGATCTCGACAAGAAACATGCATTGCACAAGCAATATCAATCTGTATATCATAGCTGGGTAGATGCGGGAACATGGGGATTACTCTGGACAAGTCTGTGATAAAAAGAGGCTGGTGATTGAGCGCGAGATTCTACTGGCGCGAGCAGAAGGCACCATATAAATAGTTCTGCTATCTCATCGCTCACAACCAGCTATTCTTGTCTGCGTCTCGTCCTTTCCTCCGAGAGTATGTATATCTATTGACATGTTTCCCTGTGCCTCCACTGTAGCTAACTTCTTTTACCTGTACCGTCCCCAGAAATCGTAAGGCATCCATGCGCACTCATAATGACCAGCAAATTCGCCTCACATTCCTTCAACACATACTTGAATTTGCTTAATTCACTTCGCCAATCTAGCATCCACCAACCTCTTAACCATCTTCTCCAATATCGCTGGCTCACCGCCAACACCCTTTTCGAAGAATCCCTCAACAGCTTTCTCAACATACTTTCCAATCTGATCCACCTCCACATTAACCCCCTCACCGGGCTTCTTCCCCGCCGTTACCACCTTTTCCTGCGTATACGCAATCAACATGACCTCCCACCACCCCTCATTATCCTCGACTTTTGTAACTGTCAAGCTCGCGCCATCCAGTGTAACATAGCCCTTCTCAACCACATACCGCAGCACACCCCTATCCCGTGGCTGCAAACGGAAAGTGAGGGAGTTACCATCAGGAGTTATGCTGAGGATCGTAGCGACTGTATCAACATGGCCTTGCACAAAGTGGCCGCCCATACGGGTGGTAGCTGACACTGCTCGCTCAAGGTTCACATTCGCGTCTTTGACTAGAGACCCGAGGTTTGTGCGACGCAGCGTCTCTGGGGCAACACCAACAACGAAAGAGGAGGATGTGAAGGAGGTGACAGTCAGACAGGTCCCGTTTACGGAAATGCTGTCGCCTAGGTGGACGTCGCTGAGGATTTCGGTTGCGTTGGAGATGGTGAGATTGGTTCCTCCATCTGCGGCTTGGGGATTGAGTTCTGAGACGACTAGGGAATATCAGTACTTGGACGAGCTGTAATATAGGATAGGCATGCCTCCTATTATTTCTATGATTCCAGTAAACATTATTGCAAGCTTGAAGTGAGTCGAAGAGTGAATTGCTGCGCAGTTGAGCAAGTGATGATGACCCCGCTAGATCGGCTCCGTCATCCCGCCTTCCCGACCCGAACCTCCCCTGAGACGGGGCTGCTAACCGCATGAAGCATTGCCAACAAGACATGGTGTGAAAGCAACAAATGTAGCCCACGTGGTTATGGTGATGATAGGGCGTCTTGTCTCTTACATGCTGAAGCCTGTAAATTCTCAGTGTTAAGCGTTCCGGGAAAGCGCATGCATTAATTTGAGCTAGTCGCTTTGTTAACCTCCCGAAAACCTGGTGTCTTATATATACAGGTCCAATATATACGGGATGGCCGGCACTCACAGCCTGGCTCAGGTATAGCGTTCTTCTTTCTTAGACGATGCATCAGGATCAAGCAGGATTCAAGACCGTGGCACCTGACAGCGACATGGACTCGAAATCTGTAAAGTATGTCTATTACTATTTGAGACACATTTCTTCAGTTGACATTGCATTAGCTACGAAGCCTGACAGCGATATAGACTTTGAGCCTCATCCATCTATCAGGGCAGGCGATCCTGCAGTCAACAATGTTGCTCTGCCTCCACGACTATGCGTTTCATGCCGCCAGCTTGGCCAGACAACGGTCGTCCATAAGTATTCTCCATATGGATTCACAGCCTCCCAGATGCTCCCGCATTGGTCTACACATCCACGCTTGAATTTGAGGTGCTGAGAAGATTTCAAATCTGTATTATCGTATGGGACAGCTCCATGATAAGGTCTGAGAACAAGTTGGGGAATCTTCATCCGTACTCGGATGTTGGCTGGTACTTGGAGTTGCAAGCTGAGCAGAAACCCAGCCCAGTCTATGGACGGCTTAAGAAAAGAGGGAACATTCGATTACAGATCTTTAAAACATTGACAAGGTCATGGAATGAAGCATCACCAAGTGCATTACACATGATTGGTCAGATCCTATATGGACCTACCAGACTGTTGGTTGATGGGTCAAGGGATGGTAATCCTGGAACGTGACAGAGACGGTCTTGACTAACAAGATAGACAGTATGACATATCATCGTGGTCTAGTACTGCCACCGATATGATCCGGATATGGCTCAGGGGCTGTGACATCTCTCACCCAGAACGCCGGCAGAACACCAATTTCCTTCCTACTTGACTGCTAGATGTTGGTGAGAAAAGTCCCAGCCTTCAAACCTATCTAGTGGCGCCCCAAAGTATTAAACAACCAAGCGACAACCGATACGTAGTATTGAGTTACTGCTGGGGCCATTCATCGTGTGGCAGATTATTGGATGGATATCTATCATAGCTAGTCTCTAGAGTGCCAATGTCAGAGTTTCCTAGGGTGATTCGAGATGCTGTACTCATGACACGACAGTTGGGATTATGATACCTTCGGATAGATGCACTTTGCATCATTCAGGACTCGAGAGACGACTGGAAACAAGAAGCAGATACTATGTGTGACGTGTATAGTAATGCATAGGTCAGCCTAGCAGCTCTGGCTGCCAGGAAGAACAAGGGTGGGCTCTGGCCTCCGTGGTCCCTTGTTGCAGCTTCCTTGCGATCCGAAGCTGGGTGATTTTGTTGAGGGAGTTCATTGTGACCCAAGAATAGATATGGCACCTTTATAAACGAGCCTGGGCTTTTCAGGAGCGCTTTTTCGCTAGGCGCACCGTTTACTTTGACACATATATCCTCTGGAGCTGCTTTGAAGGAGCAAATACCGAGCTTCAGCATTGGTCACCTTGGGAGTCACGGCCGGCGTTCCCGGGCGGGCCAGAGGCTCCCCGATTTTGGGACTGCTCAATGAAGTTGAGACAAAGCCTTCTCAGTAAGAACCTTACGATGTTTTCGAGTTAGTTGATATATGGGCTCGTATTGTTATGGAGTATACAATCTCGGGTTGACAGTTCAAGCAGATAGAAGCGCAGCCATTCGAGGCATGATCAGTTGGATAGAAAAGCGCACGGAATGGTCCAACTGCGAGGGCCTTTGAGAACCATTGCTCCTCCATGAGCTCATGTGGTACTTAAATGGCAGGGATGGAGAGGGAAGGACGAATGGTACCGGGCCGTCGCGGTCATGGACATCGATCACAAACCAAGTACGCTTCCGCGGTCGAGATAATTACTCGATGAAGGCTACAAAGAAGAGGATCTGACATAAACCAGACGAAGCCCGAAATGAGACTTTCCCAAGACTACAAAAAAGCAGAACGACTGAAATCCAGGTGCAACCGCGAGAATGAGATGGAATCGACTGCAGCATACGGACAGGCTTTCTAGACAAACTTTTCGAGTTGCTCGTGGATTCACTCGTACAACGAACCTAGACAGTCTTGACTTGCGCAGACGCTGTGCCAACATACAACACACTTCCTGATTCGAACGTCGCTCATTCATCCAGCATGTCGTTTCACCCACCTCTCATTTTCCAACACCCACTTCTTCCCATCCCTCTGCTGACCTTTCCATCCCTCGTCCTCATGTCCGCTGTTATTCTATCTCTTAGAGCTGCTGCCACCTGATGAACCACCGTCTCCCTTTCGCCTAAGATATGTCCCAGCATCAACTTCTTCCCAGCCATCGCTACCCTCATCCGTCTTCCCTTCACCAGTCCATACGGTCTGCCTCGGAAGCCACTTCATCTTCTTCCATGTTGCCTCGAGGGTATACCAGTGTTAGGAATTTCTTAGCAATGCTTTCTCCTTCTCTCAAGGTGCCTTATCTTTCTCTCTTTTCCAATGTGCTGATAGGGCTTGGTGGGTGCAATATGTAGCTTGGATGCATTGCCTACCTTCAGAGCGTGTGAGAGTATTGAGGTGGTAAGAAGTAGCGGTTTTCTGCCTGGTAGAATTGATCAGGCCTGAATAGTTTTCAGTGATGCAATCTGATGTTGGATTCCATGTTACTTGCTTACAACATAAATGCTGATAACTGGAAGTAAGGATTGATTTTGCTAGATCCTATTATGCCACCATTTGTTTATACAGCATCGTTTACATTCTTCCATGGGTATCACCAGTGACACATCTCGTGCACCCCCGCCATCTATATCATACATTCATCCACCTCTATCTCCCAACACTAGTAGTCCACTGTCCATCACCCGCCTCTTTCCTGCCCGGAATCGGTAAGCCCCTCTCCTCCAACTCCTTGGCAATAACCTTCCATCTACCCACAGCTGTTTCCTTATTGACAACGCCCTGCCGCCTCTCAAATACTGACACGTTCGGCAGCGTAACCAGCTCTTGCTTCACTGCAAGCGCCTCGGCAACCCTCTCTGGTTTAGGTGGTGTGATGATGATGTTGCGGAGGGAGGAGGCGGTGGTGATGGAGCGGAGTTTCGAGTCAGAGAGCCGATTTCCTGTAAGCTGGAAGATGCGCTTCAAAATCTGTGATTCATTAGTGAATGTTACCAGTTAAAGGGAAGGTGGTGGCGCGTACTGCGAACTTGACTTCGGGATCCTCGAGGGAGATGTCGAGCCATGAAGAGCCCCAGGACGCAATGAGATCTTCACAAGTCTCGTACTCTAAAGCTGGCGCGGCAGGGACATCGTGCGCTTCCCTAGCGAAAAGCTGCTTTATAACCTGCTCACTCGTGACACCTCCCTTCATCTCCAGCTTCACGCCGTTCTTCGTCGACTTTAGCTGGGCAAAGTACGTGAGCTGCTCTTTCTGTGGATGCGTCCGCGAAACCATCGATGTCGGCAACTCAGCCTGTTTGACGGCAAAGACTTCGACCATTGCTCTGTGAAGTGCCATCTCCATATCCAGATTATCAGTCGTCACAAATCCCGGTGTAAAGCCAGTGAAGGTGTACAATTCTGGTAGTATCACGCCCACTTCATCCAGCCCTTCCCAAGTAGATGCGTGCTCGTAAGCATTATGATCCACGGCCGTAGCTACCAGTCGTTCTGGCTTAACAACCTCCATATTTTGGAATGTCTTTTTCGGAACGTTGCTCTTATTCTTCTTGTATTCGTATTCTGGCCGATTGTCGCCATTTAAATTATCTTCTCGGATTTTATTTTCCAGGCGTTGCCTAACACAGTCCTTGAAGTCTTCTTCGTTGCCCCTATTCCCTTGCTCTTGGTGGTACTTCCATCTTTTCTCCATCTGCTGCTTTATATATGCCATTTGTGTCTCTGAGAGCTCGCCGTCTAGTGAGCCGGTGGCACTGGCTTGCATCTCTGCATTTATTATCATAGGCTTTCCATCCTCGGGAAACTCTTCCAGCATAGGACTTTCTACTATCCTGCTCTCACCGACGCCTGCTGCTGATCTGGGTTTTTGGGGCCGTAAAGGGGTTGTAGAAAATGCTGGAGCTTGGAGAGCTTGTGGAAAGGTACGTGATGAGGCATTGCATGACTGTATGTGGCCAATTGACCTCGATATTCTGGCTATTCGCTTCATTCTGGCTTGGAAAGATCCGTTGTCGAGACGTTGATGTTTTTTAAGTCAGGATATTTCTAAGGGATGTTTCGCCAAGGAATACAAGTGGACTAGACCTCTTGCAACATCGTGCTCAACGCAATAGAAATCACACTTCGTCATTCGATATGTGAACAGCCACTGTATGGAACAGCAACAGCAACAGCTGGATACTTCTATATAAGTACGTACATGTTTTCTCTGCGACAGCTCAACATGTTGCGGCCGCTCTTCCTCCTCTTCTCCCTCTGCATACTCATCCTAACAACAACAGCAGCATGTAAGTCACTACTCACTGCGCGTTTCCCCCTCTCTAATATCTGCCAGCACCGCCGTCCTTCTGCAAATGCACTTGTTTCACCAATAGCACCATCATCAAGCTATCCTCTCACGTCCCTGACGCCAACCCTCCCCGAGCAGTAGCAGCGACATGCTCAGCCTGCAATCGCGCATTCTGTCTATCGCAACATCTGCCAATATGTAAAGATGCGGAAGACAAGGATGTGTTTACCACCTGTTTCCAGAGGGATAGTAGGAAGGATCAGATTGTGGTGTTGACCTTTATTGCTGCGACACTGGGGTTACTTGGCTGGGCGGGTGTGAGGAGAGTTGTAGAAAAGAGGAAGGAGATGGTGAGAGGCGATATTGGTCAGGGGTACAACCCTGTTGGACAGTGAACACCATCGCTTAAACACAGATGGCCAGAGAATGGGGCCATGAAGCTATATGCGCATGAGCTGGCTACTAAAGCAGCTAGCCATAGAAGACTGTCGCTGAGCGGACTGAGGTCATGGACGTCTCGTTACGCAATAAAGCACGGCATGGACAATTTCTGCACCTGTGACGATGAGTGTAGACAAGAGGTATGCGCTTGAGGCTCGTCGAATGACATAGAGCAGAGCTACAAGGAGCGATCGTCCAAGACTCTGATCATACCATTCACGATCGCTATGACCATCTAGCTATATCCAGCTTGTGTTATCAGATCTGGCTACACAGATATATAGACCTAGTGAGAATCACAACTTTATGCTACTCTATGGCTCTGGAATGTGCTTGAATGCAACTCTGACTGTATCTGCGAGCATCATCTCAAATCTCGATATACACAGTGACACATCTGGCAGACGATCCTTTATTATCCTGTAAAGCAGTCTTAAACAATGGCAACAGTTTTGGGGCCAAGCCTAAGGTACCCACTTACCTATCTGCTGTATCGCCTCTAAAATGTCACGTGACGTCAGTGGGCTGAGCTCGAGCTCAAGTGGGCCGGTCCTCAATGTTTCCATATTCCGTCGCGTCAGGAAAAGTTCAACTATTTTCCTCGACACAATTCGACTTCACTACAACAGCAACGACTTGAATTCAATTTCAATCACGAGACTCAAACAATACGTTCTAAAACCGCATTGCGTGTTTATTCACAAACTCAATTCACTTCAATCTCCATTCCCAATCACTGTATATAAACAGTCAACATGCCGCCTAAGCGCAAGGCTTCCACTCTCGCCGAAGAGCCTAGAGCTAAGAGAACAAAGTCTGCAACTTCATCAAACACCAAATCAGCAGTCGCTGTGAAGACGGCCGAGCTTGTAAAGAAATCAAAAGCTGCACCAACAAAGAAACCAACCAAATTGGCTGCCTCATCCGCGGGATCCCGCAGCAAGAACCCCAGGTCTGCTGCTTCTTCAGCGGTTTCTAACAAGAGAAAATCGCCCACAATGGCAGGTCCAAAGGTGAAGAAGATGAAGAAGAATGACTATGCTTCCATGAGTGTCGCCGAGTTGAAGGAAGAGCTTGCGGCGCGTGGTTTGGCCAAGACTGGCAACAAAGCTGATCTTGTCGCACGTCTCACAAATACAGGAAAGGCTAATGCAAGTACAAGTCACGGACCTCTTATGACATGACTAACGTCTTTAGGCGAGCAAGAAAGTACCAAAGGCTCCCGCGTCAAAGGATTGGAGCAAGGAGTATGTCCCAGCTATCAAGCAAGAGCTTGAAGCTCGTGGTCTGGCAACTACAGGAAAGAAAGCCGACCTGGTCGCGCATCTTCAGGGTGTTAGTACAACTACGGTTCCCGGCATGGCACGAGAGCTAATTCGTGCAGGATGGATCTGGCAGAGCTGGCGTAAAGGTCACAGCTAAGCCAAAGCCTGGTCGCAAACCCAAAGTTGCTGCTGAACCAAAGCCTGATCTTCCGAAGCCATACAAGTTTGGTCCTACTATCAACCACGCCCCGACAACAAAACTTGATGTATATGTGTTTGGAGAAGGGTCTGCTGGTGAACTGGGACTTGGTGCATTCAGCTTTGAGGGAAAGGCTCCTTTAGACGTAAAGCGACCTCGTCTCAATCACCTCTTGAAGGCTGGTACCGTTGGTGTTGTTGCTATCGCTGTTGGAGGAATGCATGCTGCTGCTCTAACCCACGATAACAAAATCTTGACCTGGGGAGTCAATGACAACGGAGCCTTGGGACGTGAGGTGGAAGCTGGTGGAAAGATGATTGATCTCAAGGAGGATGGCGCTGAAGCCGAAGACAGTGACAGCGACGATGATGATTCTGGACTGAATCCAAACGAGGCAGAGCCAAGACAGGTTGATCCAAAGTACTTCCCAGAAGGCACAGTGTTTGTTGGACTGTTGGCTACTGACAGCGCAACTTTTGCTCTCACACAGGATGGAGCTGTATATGGATGGGGAACATTCCGAGTAAGCCGCACTTTTTTCCGTATCTTCTATTGGATAACTAAACGCATTAGGGAAATGATGGCGATATGGGCTTCAGAGCAGGTAAAAACAAGGGCGAAAGCCAACGCACGCCGATCCATATCACGGAACTCAAAAAGATTGTCGCACTCGCCGGTGGAACCAACCACGTCCTCGCCCTCGACAACAAAGGCAAGGTCTTCACCTTCGGTGCCGGCGAACAAAATCAAATGGGTCGTCGTACCGTTGCTCGCCACGCCCACGCCGCTCTCATTCCACGTGAATTTGGCCTACAACGCAAGAACATCGTCAAGCTTGGCTGCGGAGACTACAACAGTTTCGCTGTTGACAAGGACGGAAAGGTGTACGCTTGGGGATTGAATTCGTTTGGTCAGACAGGTATCAACATCGAGGATGGCGATGATAACGATACCATTCCTGCTCCAACACAGGTGAAGAAGCTGGAAGGATATAAGATCAAGGAGATCACAGGTGGTGCACATCACACGCTTTCAATCACAGAGGAAGGGAAGGTTTTGATCTGGGGATCTATTCAGAACGGGCAGGGTGGTATGGACTATCAAGCCGTCCCCAAACACGTCCTGTTCCGCGATGACGCTGGGGAAGCACGATACTTGATTGAGCCTGTTGAGCTCCCTGATGTTACTGGCAAGTCAATCTCGTGCGGTCCAGACCATTGCCTCCTCATCACCGAAGACAATGAGGCTTGGTCGTGGGGCTTCAACGAGAACTACCAGTGTGGACAGGGTGGTGGCGAAGACAAGATCATGGAAGCTACACCTATCGAGAACAGTGCCATTGAGGGCAAGAAGTTGGTGTTTGTTGGTGCTGGTGGACAGTTTGGAATTTTGGCCGGCGAGCCGCAGAACCCGTGAGGCGAGCAAAAAGGAACGTGGACGTAAAGGGAAGGAAATTTTAATCATATGGAGTTTGGTGTGCATTTTCAGGGGGTTTTGAACGATTAATTCTTTGGCGGACGGGTATGAAATTCAAGTACTGGATACATATGTGGCTATAGTTTGTAGTAATCAATTTCTGGTCTTCTGCTTTCGCTTACCTGACTCTTCCCATCCGATTGTCTGCTACGTGTGATATCGGGTAGTCCCTGAATTCTGCCATTGACCACTGATAAGGACCTGCATCTTTCTCGCAGCTTCCAGCATGATACACTTAGATACAACAAAATCGGCAACTATAATAGCAGTGGAGATCCTCACCAAAATCATTACAAACTTAATGATCTCGCCTACAGACACCTATGACCGCCCTCAAATCCTAGTGTACGCAGTTTCAACCTTTGGAATAAGAGTGTGCTTGAGTCGAACCCACGTCGTATGAGTGTTTGCGCTAGGCTCACGCATACTATAATATATGGTTCGTGCATTTGGCAAATCACCCATATCGTTTCACGAACCGGCACCTCTGATCAAGCATCTGTAGGTCTCGTTGAAGGCATTCCCCGTTTACATTATTACGTCGTCTGTCGTCGGGTGGCCCAAATGTTTATATCTTGCTGCTATTAGCTCCGTTCCCATACTATTTAGAACCAGAAACAAGCCAGCAACCCCTCTACCTTTGCCTGGGCCTCTGTTATAACTTACCCCAATTGAATCTACCACTTGTGGATTTGGAAGCTGGATGAGATCGCATGACTTAATGAAGTAGATACAGCAAGGCATATGAGCAGAAGATGGGAGCTTGTGAACCATTTCAGCATACACAAGTTCCAACCGAACTGTATTTCGAGGTGGCTTCATAAGCACGAAGCTGAAGATGTTTTAGGACAATGGATTGGAGCGTATCGAGGCGAGATCTGAGCAAATCGAGGACAGCTTATTGACACAGCGACATAACCGCAATATTCAACTACCACGTTTTAAGAGGGTGCATTTCTCCATGGCCCCTAACTTTCTGCATCCAGCTAGAGTCCTAAAGCTACATATGTGCAAGTCAGGTCACCAGGAATGGTAAGTCGTTTAGAATCTGGCGTGGCAGTATGACGATTCCCATCGGCCTACAATTCTACATGCGCCTTCCAGTGCTTTGTATTTATCATTACTTCCCCGTATCGAGGAATACCGGTGTTACCCGACTACCATGCATCTTGAACGTGAACGACCTGACGATATTCAGCAAGCGGGTGATCATCACCCATAACTTTCAGGCGAGAGTTCTTGCACTGAGACCCGCGATGCTTCAAGGCATTGCAACTTCGGAAATAGAGTGTGGATGTTCCATCATTTCTATGGACTTTTGCTGTGGAGAGAAACTTCCATACTGCTAGCCGTTCACCTCTTCAAGTACACAACTTGGAGCTATTACGAAAAGTAGCTCTACTTTCAACAGGAGTGAGCTCCATACAATGATGTGATGATTCTTAGCTTGTTGTCCAGCAGTGTAAATTGGATCGTGGAAGCGGCGAGGTTAAGTGATTACATATTTAATCCAGAACCGGGGATATTTGCAATGGCAATGATATCAATGCACCGGCGATGGAGATGCTGGAGAGGTGTATATAAGATGGTGCGACTGCTGTAATGATTAACACTCGCGTCCTCCACCTTCATCTCCCAGCTTCTCCGTCTTCATCTCCAAAACTTCCTCCAAAACTTCCTCCACAGCTTCAGCAAGACCGGCACCCCTACAGCGAAATGAAATAATACCAGGTCTCTCTCAACTCACTAAGGATAACGATCTGGAGCAGGTGAACGCCTATTAGTGCGATAACAACGCCTCGTTTGGCTGCGTCCCTGATCGGTCGGTGGCGTACAAGTCGCTAGTTTATATCTATGCTGGTACTTCGTTCTGCAGTACTATGAGCCAGAAGATGAAGGCGAGGGCGAGGCCCGCGTTAGCTGCTGGAGATGGGAAGACTCTGGAGACGAACGTCAATGCCAGAGACGCTGAGCCTGTTTTCAAGCCTAGAAAGGGCCGAACGCTGTCGATGTGTGCGAAAATGGGTTTTTGGGAATTGCTGGTTCGCTTCTTTCCTGTAGGACACATTCAACATGCATTTCCTGCACAGTAGGTTGTGCTGAGGTTCAAAATAAGTTTTCGACCGCCAGTGTCTGCATAGTATTTAGCAAGGTGTAGCATTATATTTGCGGTACTACATCATCCGATCCTTATTGTTTGTGGACAGTGATCGTTAACTGGACTTAAAGACCTCCTATCATATCGATGCGCTCAACATCATCCTTACCCATCCGAAAAACTTCACCATTCACTAAGGGTTATAGTTCGAACCTTCATTCAGAATATCACTGCACTCTCGACCCTTCCCACGCACTCGCCAAAGCCAACTCTGGCCTCATCCTCTCCAGCATACCCAGACAAAGTCACCGTATCACCATCCAACAACCATCTTCTCACCTCCATGCCTCTCAACCATATCTCGCGGTTTCCACCCTGACTCATCTCTAGCATACTGCCCAACTCCTTTTCTCCCTCTCCACTGATCGTACCGCTTCCCAGCAAATCACCAGTCCGCATCGCACACCCACCAGCACTATGATGCGCCAACATCTGAGGAAACGACCAGAGTAGCCACTTCGCATTCGTCTGCGAGATCAGCGACGTAGACTCCTCAGCCGTAGTCAACTCAACACTAAGCTTAATATCAAACGCGGTATATGAATCCGTCTCCTTCAAGTACGGGAACAGCTGGTTAGTATTCGGAATGCCGTGCGTCTTATACGGCTCCAACGCACCAGCAAGTACGACCCACGGGCTTATCGTCGTAGCGAAGTTCTTCGCATTGAATGGACCCAGGGGAATGTATTCCCAGGTCTGGATATCCCGTGCAGACCAGTCGTTCATGAGGACGTAGCCGAAGATGTGTTCTTCAGCGTCAGCGATGCGGATAGGATCGCCAAGGGTGTTGCCGGTGCAGAGAAAGGCTCCGAGTTCGAGCTCGAAATCTAGTTTGCGGGAGGGGCCGAAAAAGGGAATTTTGGGGTCGGCGGCGGGGTCAAGTACAATTTGACCGTTGGGACGACGGACGGGTGTTCCTGAGTTTACAATGCTGGAAGAGCGCCCGTGGTAGCCGACTGGGAGATGGGTGTAGTTTGGCTGCAGAGCATTTGCTGGACCGCGGAACATGGTACTGTCTTGTGTCAGAAGTGTATAGAACATGGCAATGGAGACTTGCCCAACATTGAAAGCATGGTTCTTGCCAGCGAAGAAGTCTGTGAAGTCACCAATGGCCATTGGTAGATGTGTTTTGGTTTCGTGCTTCGGTAGCAAAACTGCCTTCTTCAACTCTTCGTTGTCCTTCAAGACATCTGGATGTGTCGTGCTTTCAGATAGTATATCTTGAAGATACGAACGCACTTCTCCATGTACACGACGACCGAGCGCAGCGAATGCATTCAGACTAGTCTGTGAGAAGACTGAGATGTCGAGGGAGGGTAGTGCCGAGAAACCTTTGTGTGATGAGAAAGCTTTGAGATCCAGCACGAGGTCACCAATTGCGACTGCTGGTCGATGTGATGCATCGTATTTGGAGTGTATTATACCGAATGGTAGGTTTGCTATTGAGAAGTGGTGGTTTTCTCGTATAGTGACCCACGATTTAAGAGATGCCATTTTGGGAGACGAATGTATTGATCTTCGGAGTATAAGTACTGGTAGTTGTATAAAACAGAAAAAAGTAGAAGTTCCGATCATTGATGTTTGGTCCTTTCATAGGTACCTAGTTGAAGCTAAACTAGAGGTTGAAGCTGGGAATTCATTCCATTCAAACCACTTGCTCGAGTCACTTGCATCGCCTCTGCTTCTCCTTCCATTCCGTGGTTGCGCTGGCTGACGTCGGTTCTCCATTGTGGGGCCTATATGCCAAGGCGCTAAAAGCAGCGGCTTCATTCCGCCTTTATATCAAAAGATTCTGATATCGAGCAGGCGGACACATGGTACCTTCAGTCTTGTGCTCGCCAAGGTAGGAGGTAGGTACCTTAGGATCGATTTTGACCCTCACTTCAACGTCAACATTAACTTCAAAGCCATAAGATACATGGCTCTCAATGATGCCCAGGCTTTATTGCTCTTTGCTGAAAGTTCTCAGATGTCCAGGCCAGGCCAGGACATTTAACGAATGTCAGGGAGTCAACACCTAATGGCCATCTGCTTTGATCTCCGTGACTCTTTTCCAGTCAATATATATCAATTAGGATCTACTTTGCAAAGACCTTGGGCTGGTGGGAGGCTGATCATACGGAGGCAATTATACTTCAAATGGTGTTGTCTACCTGCTGATCACGTACTTTTCTTTCTGTATATGTACCATTTAGCAAAATTGAGCTGACTGGAAACTTAGTCTGGCATCAAACCACGATTCAGAACTGTCTGTTTCTCCTCATGCCAATTTGAACTTTCTTCGGACAGTTGGCAACTTCTGAAGCACGTTGGATTCCTATATTTCCACTAATGAGGAAGCAACCAGCAGTGTTCAGCTCGACCATCAGATGTCCATTGGAGGAGCATCAAAACTGTTTGGCCAGCTGTCGCCTGTCGATGTTCTTGTCGTTCAAGCACTCGAAGCACAAGTGCTTCTCCAAGGACATCATCTGCAGAATCACTATGGCGGACTATGTCTTCTCACTATCCACATCGATAAAGGCGGGAGACATCCCTTCTCGTTCCATGCCGATTACTTCAAACACTGGTCCCTCGTGAAGAAGCCGAACGTTCAAGACCTCTCCTTCAATAATCAGCTCTCTCGATCCCGGAGTCTCGAGTAGCATGTTTGAGGGTTTAATTAACTCATATTCTCCCAATGGCATCGACTTCTCGCCAGATCGTACAGAAAATCTGGTATGCGCAGTATCCTCAATGTCTTGGGAAAAATCGAGGCCCATTGCTAATTCTTGAGCTCCAGTAACGTACGTTTCTCCGGATTTGCTCGCCCAGCTCATTGTTGGAGAACCATGAATACGTTTGCCTGGATCAATCGCTTTGTTTGCACAGGTGAGTTTCTCGGGTGAAATATGGCCCTCTACGCCATGACGTACCAAGGGCCAGACCTCCAGCACAGCCCGGTGCGACATCTTTCGTTGCCAGTGGAACATCCCAGAACTTGGTAAACGACGAACGCGTAAGTATAACTCTGAAAGCATCGAGCATGTCGCTTCGATATGTCATCTTCAGTTGCGAAAACATTAATACCTCATGCGCAAATGGAAATGAATATTCCAGACTTTGATTTCCTCCAAAACGTAACATTTCGGGACTCCGGTTGATACTCGGGCTGGGAACACTCAACTGATCTTCTCGATAGAAGTAACGTCGGGTTGGTATAGGAATGAATAGGCAAGTATCAATCAGGTTGATTCACGTGAAAGCGACTTCGTTACAAGCTGGGTAAACTGTGAGGTAAACAAAGCTATGGTAATTTGAGCACGAAGCTCTTAAGTAAGGAAGCTACAAAGATTATATACTAAGAGATTCCTCCTTGCGAGATTGTCTTGCAGACCTTGCAGTCACGTGATATTGTTCATTCTGTGAATTTCCTGGTTCTTTTTCTCCTGTAAGTAACTTGCCCAGTAGTATATACAGAATGCTTTTCCCAGTGTTTCACTGTGACAGAGTCACTGAGCCTAATGTCCTTGGTAACGTGATTTCTGGACTGTGACACAAAAATGGCGACTACGTCACTTAGACTGATCGACTTCAGTTCTTCTGCCACCTAGGGATCACCATACAATGTTGGTACGGCTTCACTTCGAGAACCATGCTTGCAGACTAAGTAGATCTGATGATGTGTGTTTGGATCCACTAATTTCCTGATAGGATTTAGCGGACTTCAGACTCCATCCTTCATAGCTTAGACTTAGACTTAGGAAGACAGGGAGCAACAACTGAACCACAAAAACTACGATTATACTACTACACGTGTATCACCGTAGCCACCGAAGTGCTACCAACAATGTGTGAAGACGAAACAGCGACGGGGGAGTCGCGCCTCTTGGTAGGTTCAACCACGGGTCACCCATTTCGAGTCGGGAATGAGTCTTGAAAATGTAGGGCAAGATAAGACTACAGAGCCTGAGCGGATATCGCACCACGGTTGTGTCACCCAGAAGACTCGAGAAACTCCAGAAAGACCTGCCCGGTCGTCATCACCATATATGCTAACGATTGTCAGTATGGCGTTTTCGTATATCTGATCCATGGCTTGCAGCATGAGTGACATAACAACCGGATCATCTTGGTCGATGCAATATCTGTCAAAATATAGATATCCCAGCCCCATTCCAATGCGGCGCGCATTGAATCTTGTATTGTGACGGGAAGGTTCGTGATCAAAATCTTTCCACTGGAAGCTTCCTGGAGGGAGGGCTCAGAACCACGAATCTAGCTTCGATATTGGTTGCAATTTACGTCGTTGATCTCGGCAGGTCTTTTCCCAAGGACAACAAGCGTTTGCCATGTGGAGGGATTTAAATGTCCACCAAATCCTGAAGCATATTGATGAGATCGAGACTCTCACACGAGGTACAGAGACTGCTCTGCTTTCTCACGCGTGATGAGCTCGAAACCATCCTCTGGTACCTCGTTCTTGGTAGCTGGTATTACTGAATCAGCAGCTACCCTCATGATAAAGATGCCCGACGCTTACCTCGTGAAAATAGTGAGCAGACGACGACATCTCAGAGATGTTGCTCGATTGAATTATCACTACCAACTTCTGCGCGGGATTTCGATTGACCATTGGACGTTCCGATGTTGGAGCTTGATAGCGGTTCACTGTAACCTTGTCCGGTCTTGAGCCGTGTGCCTGTGTGACTGGACCCGGTGTAGGTGACGAGCAAACGCGTCTTCATGGGTCATTCAAATACATTCTTCACTGGGAAAGCAAGTAGGTAGCTAGAGCGAGTTGTAGACAGTTATTTAATTCCGTTGTATGGATCACTTCCTTCCTTCATTCATTCCAGTGGCACGGTCCAATTCACCATACTTTAAAGTAAGTTTTACCCAAGACTAGGTAATCTCATACTTGACACTATTCTACAACATTCATAAGTATGATGCTTGTAGGGGAAAGGTTCGCACGCACTTTATTTGGCTGGAGTCTTGCTCGCATTCGCCGGATGGGTCAGTTTGAGCTCTACCTACTCAATATACCAAGCCAAATTTCCGAACCAGATGTTTACAAGACACAACAAACCCAAAAGCCACACTATACTTCACATCTTCGACACTGATATCATCGCAACCCAGCTCAACCACCATGGCGAAGTAGATCATTACCATCGACATCAACCCCTGGAAGGCCGTGGTAGACATGACGGTCCTCGCCGCGAGATCACCAAGTAGGGCTTGACCTGGGAAGCTTCCAAGCTGGTGGACATCGGATACGGCATCAAGAAACTGCAGATCGACATTGTTGTGGTGGAAGAGGTCAGCGCTGATATTTTGGAGGAGATTGGGGAGTTGGGTGAGGGGGAATATGTTTAGATCATCGAGATTGTTACTTCGTGACTGTTATTGAGCGAGAGTGGTGCTAAGGAGGTGAGCTTGAGCTTGAGCTTGAGCTTGAGCGCCAAATACAATTCATACCTGCTCCACAACTTACCTGGCGTAGGTACGTAAACAGTATTGTTGTTTACTTGTGTATCGCAAGGACCAGAACTCACGCAGCGGAAATGTTCCATATCTTTGTAACAGTAATGACCCCATGTACCGTATTGGTAACGCGGGGAAGTGCAGTTTTGACTACACACCTATTCAACGGAATGATCCCCGCGTTTTCATTGACTAAGCCTAACTACAGTACCTGAGTTGTGGAGAAGCGGTATTGACATGAGATGAAAGGGGACTCGATTCGAGGAGGGGCAGGAAGGGGCATTTATAAGTTCGCAATGACTTTGCTTTGCAAAGTCTCTCAGTTACTCACATCCGCCGAATATCAAACCTGCCACAATGACTACCCATACAACTGCAGTTACGTTGATCGCAGTACTCTACTTCCTATGGAGATATCTGAACAAGACAGACAATCCCAAGATCAAGAATCTCCCACAGATACCTGGCATACCTCTGTTCGGAAATCTGCTTCAATTTGGAAGCAGTCATGCCAGAGTAGCAGGTGGACTTGTCAAGCGATATGGGCCTGTCTTTCAAGTTCGACTAGGGAATCGTGTATGTCAAGCGCTCTCATCAATAGATCAGACCTGACAAGTAGCAGAGAATTGTATTCGCAAACTCCTTCGACTCAGTCCGTTACTTGTGGATTAACAACCAGTCTGCACTCATCTCCCGACCTACTTTATACACTTTCCACACTGTCGTATCTAGTTCTCAAGGTATGTGAAGCAGTAGTAGTACACAATGGAGGTATCTAACATGAAGAGGCTTCACTATCGGCACATCACCATGGGATGAATCTTGCAAGCAACGTCGCAAAGCTGCAGCCACAGCTCTTAATCGACCTGCCGTGCAAAGTTACATGCCAATCATCGATCTCGAATCTACTCTCTCCCTCTCAGAACTTCTCTCTGATGGGCGGAATGGCGAGGTGGACATTGATCCCGTTGCATACTTTCAGCGCTTTGCCCTCAATACTAGCTTGGCGCTGAACTATGGGACTAGAATAGATGGGAAGGTGGACGATAAACTACTACAAGAGATATGTGATACGGAGAGAGCTATCAGCAACTTTCGGAGCACCAGCAATAACTGGCAGGATTATATCCCATTGCTGAGATGGTTGCCGGGGAAGAGTAGCGATGCTGATGAGTGGAGGGTGAGGAGGGATCGGTACTTGACACTGTTGCTGGACAAGCTGAAGGCACAGATAAAGGCTGGGACGGACCGGCCTTGTATATCTGGGAATATCCTCAAGGATCCAGAAGCAAAGCTCAACGAGAGTAAGTGCCTTTCACCACTTTCATGTTGATCAGTGGCTAACTGAAGATAGACGAGATTAAGTCTATATGTCTGACTATGGTGTCTGCGGGTCTAGATACGGTACCCGGCAACCTGATTATGGGAATTGGCTATATCTCAAGTCCACACGGTCAAGAGATACAGAATCAAGCTTATGAGGAGATTATGAAAGTTTACCCAGATGGCGACGCATGGGAACGCTGCCTCGTTGAAGAGAAAGTGGCATATGTGACGGCATTCGTGCGAGAAGTTCTCCGTTTCTTCACTGTCATCCCGATATGTCTTCCTAGAACCAGCATAAAAGACATCAAGTACAGGGATGCCGTCATACCTGCTGGAACGACTTTCTACATGGTGCGTTCTCCCTTCAATTTTAGTCCATCACCGTAGAAGCTAACCAAGATGGCAGAACGCATTGGCAGCCAACTACGATCCCACACATTTCAAATCACCTCAGGAGTTCTCTGTCGAGCGCTACCTGCTCAACCCCGAGGGCTCTGGAACACCACATTATGCTTATGGCGCTGGTTCGCGGATGTGTGCAGGCTCTCATCTAGCAAATAGGGAGCTGTATACCGCGTTCGTCAGGCTGTTCCTAGCGTTTCATATCGACCCGCCGAGAGAAACAAAGGATCAAGCAATCTTGGATGCATTGGACTGCAACGCGGTGCCGACAAGTTTGACGACTGATCCGAAGCCGTTTAAGTGTGGCTTTCGGGCGAGGAATGAGGGACTGCTGAGAGAGTGGACGAAGGAGAGCGAGGAGAGGACGAGTGGTTTGAGAGACGAAAGTAAACTACAGTAGCCCGGCTTGTAGTTGAATATGACGGGAAATCAAAAGCCATTTGCAGTCGAAGTTATCAGTCAGTTCACTTTTCTTCGACGTCGTCGGATCGAAAGACTACAAGTGTGAGCTCCGATTACGAGGACGGTACAGCTTTCCAATATTAGAATGTACCTTGGGCCGTTTCCGATAGCTCGGAGGTGTCAACTTTAGCAACCCGTTCCTAGGTACTCGGTGAGATCTTCTCCTTCAACACCAGCTTCACTTTCTGCTTCATACGATATAAGTTTCGCCTTTGTTTTCAATTTTCGGATATTTGACGTATAGGAGTTGACGGGACTGTACAGCTATCCAGCATATTCAGTGCCTCTCCTTGACGGAGCTAAGTCTGTTACCCCTCCAGCGTTTGCTAGGGGCTTCATTTGCCTGGCAACACAGTCATTCGTGCCTACGCAACAGTAGGGCCATTCCAGACCTTGTTGAGGCATCAAACCAATTACGCAACTTCACAAGTAAACTATGGAGTCAGACATTAACCCTTCTACCAGTGATCTTGGGAACAACCATTTCATCCACTCCGAAACCCAACGGCAACATCCCAGAAAATGGCAATTTCCAGTTCAGTCCGTTGGGTCTTACTTACACACAATCACAACTACCAATCTCCCAACACTCCAGCTCCGAAGTTACAGCCAGTGGAATAGGCCAGATCCTGTCAAACAACTCTCTCTAGCACACGATCGAATGCCAGACTGTAGGTTCATTTGACAGATGGTCCGTACACGGGAATGGCCACTGGGGTTTGTCTGCAATACCAGCTAAGGCATCTGCCTCATCATTTCCTCTGATCCCCATATGACCGGGCCACCACTTGATTCTGATGTTCGCTGAGAGGAAAGCATCTTGGCGGTTATGAGATGCCCATTGCGACGAGTCTGATGCGTTACACCTCAGGCACCATATTACTGAGGTGCTGTCGATGCACATCCATATCCTATTCCCCTCAGAGCAGGACTCGTAAGCGCAGCTTGAAGCCCTTTCCATGCTCATATTGCCTCTGCATCAAAGACGTGGGAGAGGCTGTGTACTGTTCCCCGGCCATCTATCACTTTCTCATCGCTTTGGTAAACTGTATAGCCATATTCCACCCCATGCACTCCGTATTTCCACTGCTCTGAGACATCCGAGAAGATCAGTACGTCACTCTGTGGAACAGACTTCAACCATTCCTTAAACACTTTCGCAGCGTCCTCCTTTTTCATCCCTAGAGGTGGATCTGTTCTGCAACCAGTAGAGAAGTGTGGTAAGCGTAGCACTGGCTTCGGCGCAGCAGGAATAGTGCTGCTACTCGTTGTATCCTCGTAGTCCTTTGCCTTCTATTCGCTCGAACCATAGTCTCTACTGTAGCCCACTGAGCTAAGGGGTGCCTTGCATCCACTGCTTGTATGCGGAGAGCCAGCCTTGATTTTGTGTCCTCAAGTGCAACAGTCTGTTAGATCAGATTCTTTACACAAAGCAGAGATAATCGCTCCTTGCAGGGACGGGAAAGGCGAACAGACCTATAAGGATACCGAAGGTACCTTCCTGTAGCAAAGAAAAGAAAAACTAGATAAGAGCAGTAAACACTGATCCAGATAGTGAGCCAGAACAGAAGGTAACAAACTTCGCGTCGCTGTGGATGCGTCTATACACCATAATATGTACGGCCATGAGGATATTGGTATACGCCACCCGAAATTCTACCGAATTCTTTCATATGACGTCCAAATGATTCTGAAGTGAAACTCCGCGTAGGCCAACAACTGCTTGCAGGCGTCTATCCTAGACGCTGGTCAAGAGGAAAGCTTGCAGCATGTGTTACAAAATCTTTCAATTTCTACAATCTGTTTCGTGACCGGGTCTAACAAAGGAACTCGAACGAGCGTCCTGCGTATACTGGCGATAGCCGCGTTACGCCTTTTTTAGAAAGATCCACGCATGTTCAGAGGTCTAAGCTCCGGCGTTGTTGATCCTGCCCACTTCTCCTCGTGGCAGTGACGCAACTTGCCAGTAGCGATCTTCATAATATGTCTCTCCATGGCCCGCGCAGATCCATGCAGCAAGATCCCGGCCTTTCGTGCGGGCGCGGCATCTATAACGACCGTTGGCATCATGTTTTCTTTGTCCTTCACCATATTGCTTGACACAGCTCAAGGGTTGGCGTGCTCTGCGATTGACACCTCGAAATGCACTAAGCGCTCAGAGATCGAGTCCTGTGTAAAGCAAATGTAATAGTATCTTCGCCGGAAGGTAATCTAGCAAGCTAATGCTGCAGTTAGTTGTTGGCGTGGATGGGTTGGCCATCCGAAGGATGAGAAGATACTGGTCAGCGGTGTGTCCGGTATCATGCCGCACGTGCTGGAGACTAAAATCCCCCTCTGACAATGCCGGCCAACACTGTCGAACCCGGGCTATCAATGCTCCCAAAATTGCCACTGAAAAGGGCTCAGAAATCGCTCTGAAATGGGTCCTGGGCCATACCGACATACTGGGGAACCAAAAGGCTGACTGTCTGGCCAAATCGGCCACTTTCAACACCCCACAATCAACCAAAATGAGCTTTGCTATGCTCGGCCTCAAATTCAACGAACTCAAAGCCATGTAGTGGTACGCTTTGCTCAGACGAGCCAAACGGCGAGCTAACCACAACCGATTTTCAAACCAAAAACACTTCCCATGGTACATCAAAAGCAGACTCCATACCTCCACGGGCACCCCCAGAGAGACGGCCAGCGCTTTTTTCCAACTCAAAGTTGGTTATGGTTACTTAAAGTCATACTTATATAGATTCAACTAACTATACTCCAAACGATAAGTGTAGACGTAGAAGAACCAGGACCGCGGAAAACCTACTACTCACGTGCACGGAGTATAGCCACGCCGGAAGACACCTTAAAGACAGATTACAAGGGGATATCACCCTTCAAATCTTACTCCACACCAAAGTAGAAATCGAGGCATCACTCGCTTTCCTACAAGAAACACAGATCTCTACTAGAGAATGGCATTTGAAAGGGAACAAGGAAAGTGAGTGAGAAGAGAGTCAAGAGGACTGATTACACGCGATTTTTTCTTTTGTACAAACTAGGGCTAGACCCTCTTAGTCGATCAGGAGGCACTTGCCCACCCCCAATTATGTAACACTATCTCGGTGTAAGATAGAACTTAGAACGGTTAGAGGGAGACCCCTCATGGCTATAGCCTCGGCTGATACAGGCACGCAAATGGAAGAAGAAGAAGAAGAAGAAGAATTATAATAATAGATAACGTACGCATGTAAAGAAGTCCATTTATGCCATGATTCGGAATGATGGTGAGAGTAATGATCGTGGTAACGGATGCCTACCGTAGAATATGGAAATATATGCCTCGTCGCTCGAGGTTAGGAGAAATCTTGTTTTCGGGGCAAAAAGAGCATTCCGATCTCTATCGTGTGTATCGAAATTCGACTCCCAGGTTTCTGGGACTCTTGTAGCGTCCACCAAACATAATATTGCGTATATTCCTATCGTGCAGGTACGTCCTTCACAGCGTCGGTGGCTTGTGAGATGGTAGTGTCTGTAGTAGGTACTTCTTTGGTACGTAGGATCAAGATTTCGTTCTTCCCAATGTTTAGGTTTTGGGCCTGATCTATAAGGTATCAGTGTCCCATTAGCAACACATTTTCTACCTACCTACCAGCCTACCTAAATTCAGACATGTCTATATGTTGTGTTGTGTTTCAGCAAGTCAATGTAGACATGCATCTATTGTTTGTGGCTCCAGACTACCTACTTCGGAATCCCGGTTCAACAGGTCAAGACATAGGACCACCACTCTCAAATTGGTAACTCAATCCCGTCGGGTTTTTATCAGAACTAGTGGTATATCAATTGTTCCACGTATTGTCCGAGCTTTCACCGTACTATGTTGTTAGTTTGTATATAGTGTGATGACTCCATTTCCATTCTGGTCACTATCCTCCCACGACCTTACTACCCAATATATGATCAGTGCATCGAAATCTCAAAATCAGGTAACCATGGCACCATTCATTCATCCTCTCATTGACAATGGCATCACGAGAGGCATCAAAGACTTCCCTGGAGGAAAGCTCTCTTGCAAATGCCCAGCCGATCGTGTCGAAGTGACACTCGATGGAAATGTCCTCAACAACCACGCTTGCGGCTGCTCTAAGTGCTGGAAGCCTAAAGGTGCACTCTTCGCTGTCATCGCTGCCATCCCGAGAGAGCAGGTCTCCGTGACCGCTAATGCCCAAAACTTGCAGATCGTTGATAGCAGTGTTTCGATTCAGCGACACGCTTGTAAGAGGTGTGGAGTGCATATGTTTGGACGAATTGAGACCCATCATCCTCTCAAGGGACTGGACTTTGTAAGTGCTGTTCCACCATAGAACTCTCTTCTTTTCAGTACATTGTTCGCATAAGGTAGCCACTGTCCAACTATCCTCTCCTTGCAAGGTGTTCTAGCGACGATCCGAAGGTGCAAGCTTCTTTCTCGGATGGAATATCTGCTGATCATTTCTACCCAGGTCCATGTAGAGCTTTCAAGTGAGAAGGGTTGGCAAGAGCCTCAGTTTGCGGCTTTCGTGTCATCGATCATTGAGCAAGGATTCGACCCAAGTGGTATGAACGAAGTGAGGGCCAAACTTAAGAAGGAAGGATTGGAGACTTACGACACGCTGTCACCACCGTTGATGGATGTGATTGCTACATTCGTAGCGCAGCAGAGCTCGAAACTATGATCTGAAAGCATATCAACTTGGAATACAATCTGGAAATGAATTGCTGTTTATTGGAAATGCCGCTGGTGTGGGTTGTGACCCAGCTTAGTGCTTCACGACTATTAGGTATATCATCTGGTGGAAAGAGAAAGCGGGCTCAGAAAGTCAACAACTTCCGTATCCTGCTTCAAGCGAGTTCAAAACTTCGCATCGCTCCATTGGTGAAGGGAAACCCCACAGCCTATCCATGACTCTTCGCCATACCATTTTCTTGTGAGCTTTTCAGCCTTCTACTTTGATTCCGCTTCTTTGATGAGTTGCTAACAGCAAAGGCGGACCCAACTTGGACATGTTGCATGGCAGTGTCCTGGAAAAGCTCCTTTCGTTTAGGGGCTCGCTTAGCTTGCCGTTTTCAGAGTTCCAAGATTTGGAACTTACAGCTCCCGATGTCGCCCTTTACAATCTTCTTCACTTCCATAGCACCAGAGTCATCCTCCGTCCGGTAACTCAGATGCAGTGCTCCTGTATAGGAGTCCAGTTAAATAGCGGTCATTAAAACGCTTTGCAGTTTCCCGTTAGTAGTTATCAACCTATGGTCTCCTTTTGTTGATGTTTACAAGATAGTCCAGTCAGTCAACGACATGGCCATTAAACTCCATAGAAATCGGGGGTAGTTGAGCCTTCTTCCAATAGTGCTTTTAGCTCGCAACGCATAAGCAATGTAACTCGATTAGTGTCGTTTCTATTTGTGCTGTCAGTATCTATCCGAGAGGAAGTATGAGCTATAGAGCTAGGAAACATTCAACAGTGGAGCCCGATATATGGGTGGATAAGAGGGATAATTATACGTACTCGATCATACTCATTTTCGGGCGTTTTATACCAGGTGATGTTAGAGGCCAAACCTCGAAGAGCTGAAAAGGTGTGGTTTCTGAAATTCAATAAAGAAGTGCATAGGGAATCAGCATATGCAGATTCCCTCGCTATTTATCTACATGAAGAATCCACCGAATGTTCTAGAGAACTTAACTTCTGACAAATACAAAGGAAAAGCATAGAATAGTATAGAACAGTATGCCCTGGTATAATGCCACTCTGGCATTCTTGGCGCTTCTTGACTTGACATCAGAAGTGTAACGTTCTCAACTCTCTGCCAAATGTCAGAGCTTCCGGGAAGGTAATGCTTAGCTGAACTTATCCCCAAGGGGCTAAGTGACGTTGGTTTGGTGTAGGAATTTCATTCATTCATTCATTTATTCATACTCGGATCCAGCTGTCCACCGTAGGACTGCTATGCCGGCATAGTCCAGCTTCGGCGCCAGTTACCGAAGTGCGCGTTACCGCATTCCGTAATTCACACTTCACTTCATCACTTTGCAGTGACCAGCAACCTCCTCCACTGGACGGTCTGGCTCCTATCTACGACTATTTACATAGACACCTCAAGGAGTGCTTTGCTTGATTCTTTGACAGTGTGTCAGGCTCTTTGGCTGCCGCTTCCACTAGCCATCTCGTGTCTCCGTACCTTCAGTCTCCCCCCAGCGCTCCACTTCGTCTCTTTGAACTTCACCGCAACTCCGAAACTGCCCAAGGAGACGCGTCTGTTCCATAAATCTAATTGCCTTTGTGACTAGTTTTGCTCGTTTAAGATTGCCCTCAGGTCTATTCGTCTCCCCTCTCAAATATCCTTCGCCGCACGTCGTTGTATGTCCGACACCTCAGCAGGATGTGGTCCACAGTTTGCCGTCCTTCGCCGCAGTCGCATCCGGGGCCGTCGACTTCCGGCACTCTTCTCTTCCGCAGGAAGTCTCTCAGCCAAATTTTCTCTGTGCGCATCTGGATGAGCAGAGCACTCTGCCACTTCTTTAGTCCATGGTGCAGTCGCAGGATCTTGTGTGATGGCTGCGAGGTATGCTTGAATGTGCTTCTTCCTCTCGTTTCCACTTCCAACTGTTTGTCCATTCGGCTCTTGTTTGCCTCCTGACCCAGGTCTTCAAGGTTGCTTTCAAATGATATGTCCTTGTGTGTATGGCGTTCTCGTTTCCCTGGCTAGCTCCTGCATTTTGTTTGGCTGCTCTCTTGGCCGCTCTGTCCACGGCTTCGTTTCCCAAGATGCCCGTGTGGGCTGGCACCCATCTTAACTCGACTCGCGTCCCACGATCTCCTTGGAGTTTGTCTATGAGTTGTATCGCGTCAGCTACAACGTACGCACCTGATCTGCCAGCTGGTTTCTGAAATGTCCGGATAGCTGCTTGGTTGTCTGTGAAGATGATCAGCCTGTCTTTCTTGTTTCCTCTCGCTGCGTCTTCGTCTGCAATTTGAAGGGCCAGCTTGATGCCTTGTAGTTCTGCGGCATACGGTTGAGGTTTCACTGTCCCCCATGTACGCCAGTTTTGTACATCTAGTTAGGTGTGATACTGCTGCAGCTCCCACATGGTTGTTAATTCCGCTACCATCAGTGTAGACGAAGAGTTTATTCGAGTGGTGCTTGAGGAACTCCTTGTGTTGGGTTCTAGCCGTTTCGGCGCATGATGCTATCCTTATGATCGGTCCTTGCCACCATGGTGGCACAAGAAATGGTGGGATAATCTCTTGGTCCTCAATCAACGCTCCGCGACGCTGACAAAGACGCCTGTACATGTGTTTCAGAGGGCTCAGGTATGGTTCCTTTCTCCATCGGCTCCTCGTAGTCCGGAGGAGTTGGAAGCCTGCCAGGGTTGGCATTCTATCCGAGGAGAGAATCCTGCCGACAGTCTCGGCGCTTGTCTTCCAGATCTGTTGTTCAATGGGAAGAAGATAGAGCTCTACATCCAAGGCTGGGCCTGACGTTGCTTTATATGCGCCTCCAATGATTCTACCCGCCTTCGCTTGAAGTGTTTGGAGTGAGTAAATGGTTTGTTTTGTGTAGTGTCGGTCACTAAGTATACGGCTGCTTCTTACGTAGTCTCTTTACTCGGGTAGGCACAGTTGTATACATATAGTGATCGATTGGTTGTCTCCTAAACTACTCTAGTGGTGGTCGGCCACATGGGCTCGCACGCCAAGGTGCTTAGTCATCAATGTCAAGGGATCCACACAGACACGAACCACTCAGGTGGACACATGACCGTTGGACGTCCAAGTCCAGACATGTAGGCTTCTCCATGCTCATGGGCGACAGACCACACGGAGCAGCCGTACGTCATTTGGGGGATGACAACTGCTTGATAGATCTTCTTGAGTTCAGCAACTCCTATTGCCCAAGTAGAACCGGCTAGACTTGCTAGTGCACCAATAGACTTCGAGATCTTTATCTTCAGGTTCTGGATGTGCTGTTCCAGTTCAGCGCCGTGTCGAGCGTGACCCCAAGGTATTTACTGCTTTCGGATGGGGGTATGATTGTCTGTTCTCTTTGTATGTGGCGGTCGACATCTGCTACTTGACGCCTCCTTGTGTGGTGGGTGAGCTGGAACTTTCTTGGGGCGAACACGGATGCATGCTTCCTTGCCCAAATCACCGCTCGTTGCATGGCATTCTCTAGTCCATTACAGGTTTCTTTGATTGAGCTTCCCCACCGTAGAATTGCAATATCATCGATGTAGCCTGTGGCAAGGGTATTGGGCTCTCGGTTGCAGGTCTCTATCAAGTCGGCGTTGTAGTACAAATATAAAATGGGCGACAGCGGCGATCCTTGAGGAATGCCGGTGGCTGTTTGGTACACCTCTGACTTGAACGTATCGAAGCTTATAACTGTGCTCCTGTCTGTCAAGAAACTAGCAATCCATTTGACTGTTCTTTCGTCTATCCTGCGTTTGCGCAGATTGTGGAGTAGTCTGGCATGTGAGACATTGTCGAAAGCCCCCGAGACGTCTAGTAGGAGGGGGCTTGCCACTTGTGGCTCGGGCGAATTCCAAGCCACGTATGTCTTCTCGATAATAGTGTGTAGCGCATGGTCTACCGATCTTCCCTTACGTCCTCCAATGTGTGTGCTTGGCAACAGCTGATGCGCCTCGGTTACATAGCTGATTCTTCTCGCAATGATCGAGTCCATGAGTTTGCCAATTGTGTTCAGTAGGGTTATCGGACGATACGCCTTGGGCACAGTGTAGTCGTCCTTGCCTGGCTTCCTGAGGACAATAGTGGTGGATTGTCGAAAGTGTGCTGGGCAGTACCCTAATCGTAGACTCCAGTTGTATATCCTTGTGAGATGCGGGGCTAGCTGGGTGGCGATAATATGGAGGATTCTGTTTATAATACCGTCTGGCCCTGGGGCTTTCTTTGGGGGCAAGGAGGCAATAGCTTGGAGTACCTCTCTTTCTGTGATATCCGTACATAGGATGTGATCTCAGTATTCGGCTCCGTGGATGTCCTGGAGATCTGGTTCTGGAGGTGTCGGGAAGAAGGTTGCCTTTAGAAGCCTTGCCTTGTCTTGCGGCTCCGTGTGCTCAACGTTTGTTGCTATCTCTTTCAATATCGGAGTAGTGATCGGTGCCACTTCCCCCCCTGGGTTTTGCCCATCTTGCTAGCTTCTGCATACTCTCTGGGCTCTTCATGGCGCTTTCGACTTGGTTTCGGTGGCCTTGAAGTAAGGCCTTGCGGATCACTCTTCCCTTCTGGTTTCGAGCTACGCGGTAGGCCTCCCAGCTCTCGTCTGTGTGGAGTCGGGCGTTGCGGCGCTTGAGTCTTCGCGCCTCGGCTTGTGTTTCTTTGCATTCAGAGGTCCACCCGGCTCTCGCTCTTGAGGACCATCTTTTCACGGGCGCGGCGTGTTTCGTGGCTGAATGTATCGCTTTTGTCATCTCTACAACATATCTGCCTAAGGCGTGCCTTGACTTGGGACAGCGGGCTGTAGGTAACTCTCGCGCAAGGCTTGTTCGGAGCTCCTTCTCATCGATACTAGACCAGTCACGTGTTTCTGTCTGTTGTCTTTGTATTGTTCGGAGGTCTAGAGTCGTTGTGATTGAAAGGTGGTCTGAATTGTGGTCCATCTCGTGGTCTACTCCGCATTTGACAACCCTACCCACCAGATCTAGTGTACTGTAGCAGAGGTCGATGCAGCTCTGTGCATTCTTGTCATCGTACGTAACTGTGTCGGCGGGTAGAAGGCTGCCTAGCTGGTATTTCTCCATGATATCAATTAAGTCGTCTGATTCTGGATCTCTTTCTCGTACCGTTAGGCCGCCCCAGAGTTCATGGCGTAGGTTGAAATCACCTAGAATGATTTGTTCTTCTTCCTGGTGGGCGCAAAGCCGTTCTGAGGTGTGGTAGGCAACTTGTTCTATAGTCTGACGATCTTAGGGGTTATATACGTTGAATATGTAGATCTTTGTTGCTGCCTCTGTGGTTGGGCTTGTTGTCGTGATTTCAAGTGTACTCGAGTCTCGTGTGTGGTCTGTCAATCTCCACCTATTTAGGTCTATTCTCTTGTTGACAAAGAATCAAAGCCTCGCTGGTGCTTCTCTGCTGTCATTGGGGAAGCAGAAATGAAAAGAGTGTGTGATGGGGTTGTGAGTCGTCGAGATGAGGGGGTTCCTCCATGGTTCCTGAAGCGCTAGAATATCGTACTCCTAGATCCTTGGGTCGCGTAACAGTGTTGCCATAACTACGTCCCTCGACTTCATGACGTTGTACTGTAGCATATTTATGCCCTCTTCGCTGTAGTTCATTGTTCATCTGTACTCCATTGGGAACTGAGTAGTGAGTTCGTTGTGATTGACTCTAGGGCTCGTATTGAAGGTACGTGTAGCCTCCGCGGTCTCTGGCTGTCCTCGACCATGATTGTGTCCTCGTTCTCATCTTGCATGCTGTCGAGCCCGTTTACCAAGTGGACCCTCTTTAGGGCTCTTCCTTTCGTTGGGGACTTGCTCCTGGAGTTCTGTCTGCCTGATGGTAGTGTTGGCGTCAGCGATGATGGCCTTGCTGTAGTGGCACTTGGCCTGCCTCTCTGGGTCCCATTCATCATTGCTGCCGCTTCCGCTGGCGTAGCGTCAATAATCGTGCGTTCCATTGGTGGCCTCTCCTTCGTTGGTTGGACAACATGGTATGGTTGTCGGGCATCATATGCGGCTTTCACCTTACTCAACTCGGCCTTCCGGACGGGACATCGATTATTCCACGCCTCGTGTGCTCCATTGCACACAGTACATTTCCTTATGGCGGACTTGTCGACCTTAGTGAGGCAATCTTTCGAGTTGTCACGTGCTGCACGGTAGCCACATGCTGTGCTCGCTTTGCACTGGGTTCCTATGTGGCCGTATTTTGACACTTGTAGCATTGCTTCAGTCGGCACTGTCTATCGTATCTCTCACATTGAAAAGCCTCGCCTTGCCAAATGAGACCTTCGTCGATGATCTTGTTTGCATCTTCCGGATTGGTGAACTCGACGATAATAGTCGAAGCTGACTTTGTACTCGCTGCTCTTGATAGCCATCCAATGTATTTGATGTCTGCATTGAGTATAAACGGTCTGTTGTCGTGCAAGAGCTCAGCCTTGATCTCGTCGAACTTCTCCATGTCCATTGAGCTGGTTCTAATGCCATGCGCAAGAATTCCACATATCGGCAGCCTTATACTTGTGCCTCTTCCAATCCGGTTTATCCAGTCGTTTGCAAATTGTTTCAAGGCCTCTGCATCGTTTCGGTTTGACGTCTTGATGCTAAGGTCTCCGCTTTTTAGTTGGTTAGCTGATGCTACCCGGATCCGTTC